>PVKN010020281.1:0-15990 GCA_004027915.1 Capromys pilorides
AAAAAAAAAAATCCTATACAGCCAAGAGTGAGTGGCACATATGCAGGGGGGTGACGTTTTAGTCTAAGCTCTGCTTTTGTTCAGACAACAGATAGCTCTTGTGTAAGTGCGTTTGACATTCATCATTGTGTGTTTTTGGGTGTTTTTTGCACTTTATTGGACAAAAATCAGGTAGCCAGTGCTCCAAAGAAAGTGATACCAGTAGTAAAGCTAAAATACATACATATATATATATATATATATATATATATATATATATATATATGAATGATAGTATAGAAACAGAAAGAAATCCTTATGAAATTTGGTGAAGTCCTAGGAAAACGAATTTACAAGAGTAAAGTTTGGGCCTCAGAACCAATTATTTGAGTTCCTGTCATTTCTCATGGGAAAAAAATGTTTGACTCTCAAGCTTTTGGTGTTTAAATACAAACTTGGAAAGAACTGAACCTGACAACCGAGGTGTCCATATGACAAAGGAAGACTCCATTTAACTAACATTCAACAGCAGGGATGCAGAGGGGGCTCTCTGTGTCCTCACTCTAGGGCCCCCACCCTGGCAGAAAGACATAGGAGGGCATCATCTGGGGACACTGGAACAATGAACAGAAACTTGCACATTATTTTCAACCCATATTTCCTCCACCTGAGGAGTTTCAGACCCAGAGCTAATAAGAGACTATTCAAAGATCACAGTTAGCACAGCATGAAAGCTCGCGTCTTGCAGCTTCAGAAGCAGTGCCACCTTCCTTTATAACACTTTTCCACAAAGACTTGTCCCTTAGCACTGCTTCATGACACTAAAGGTGCATTTATGTAAACATTAAAAAGTGGTGTCCATAGAGTCCACACCATCCATCTTTGAAATCTTGTGTTTCCTGGCATTATTATGGAAGCGTGCTTTGAAAAGAGCTCTCCGTAGATGCTATTACCCTGCGTGGTGGCTTTGGAAAGTGGGCTGAAGAAACTGTGAGTTTGTACAACAGCACGTGTTAACATGAGTTATAATATGTCAGGGGCCTCGTGTTAACTATCAGAGAACCTATTCGGTTCCTTTAAGGTTAATCAACTCAGCACTCGTGCCAGGTGTAATGTCTAATTAAAATGATGAAGAGGCAGAGGATGCCTCCAGGCAGAGGGAGGAGATGGCACAAAGAGGGAGCCCCAGTGCCATATTGGTTTGGAAAATCAATAAGAGAAGCTCATTTCATCCCGGTGTTATCTGTGCATGTGCCATTCAGCAGCTCATTTGAAAATGTGCCAGCCGGCTGGTGGGTCGGCCCAGCGGCACTGTGTTTCTCAGCACTTAAGGACACTTTGGCTGCAGGAGGCTCAGCAGTAGCCCAGGATCCCTGGAGGGAACCCCAGAGCTGGAAACGCAGCGAAGAAGATCCAGGAAACTTTCCCAGGTGTACTGTGAATTAACCAAGCTCATAGTTCAGAAGGAAGTAAAAGGAACCACGAGAATAAAAATGGAGAAACCTGAATCGGAGCCTTTTTGCTGGCGCTGAATAGATTCCTAAACTGGGGGACTAATTTTCACCTTCAATTTTAATATCTGCAAATGTGCAGAAGTGGAACATTAGTTGCCTTGCTAATTACATTGTTATTGGGTAGATTAGAAGAATTTTTCAGTGTGAAAACATTTTGTAATAATAAACAAATATAAAATGTATATTTAATAGGTACCAATATCTCATTTTACTTTTGCATTTTATTATATGCATTAGTTCACTTAATAAATATTTATAGATAATTTACTGTATGATAAGTACTACTTGAAGTGTGAGGAAAGCAGAAATAAACAAGCAGAAATTGCCTGCTTCAGTGAAGGTAAATATCTAATGTGTGAGAAAGTTTCTCACTGTTTCTTGACTGTGACCTACTTGTATGTGGCACTGTGTGCCTACTTCACTTTTCTTTATGAAAACCAATTCCATCTCTTGGATAAGTCACCTAGAAATTGCGTGGTGGTCATAAGAGTTAGCTTAGTGGTACAGAATTTTTCTGGCAAATACAATTTTTCTAGCACGGGTTTCATCTCTGGCACAGAGAGTAAGAAGTAAATTCAGAGAATCAAAGAATATGCAAGAAGTTAACTAGTAACTAACAACTAGCAACTATTCAAGGTGTAAATGCATGCTCTTAATCTACCGTGAAGACATGTTTAAATGGCTGGTGTTATAAATACATGCAACTATGCTAAATAAAGATAGCCAAGGAATTTACTAAACTCTCCTTGGTTCATCATTTGGCTCAACAAAGCAAGACTCACTTGTCAGCAGCAAATGCATACTACAGCTGAGCTAAGAAGACCTCCATGGCAGAGAGCTGCCTTGTCCAAACCTCTGAAGAACCTAGCTGGTGAACATATGTGGAAGAAATTTTAGTATTGTCAATGGTCACATGACATAGGAATATGAATATGATTTTAAAATAGATGCTTCAGTCAAAATTTACTAGGTGCGGGGCCCAGGAGATAGCTCCATGGCACAAGTACCTGCCTGACAAGTGCAAAGTCGTGAGTTTGAACCCCGGTCCCGCAAAAAATAAAAAGTTACTAGGTGTTAATTTTTAATTTATTAAAACTCTGTATCTTGGTAATTACCTATGGTTTTGTTAGAAAATCATGCTTGAACATTAGAAAATATGAATATCTTTATCATTCAGTTTAAGGTACTGAAACTAGAAAAGGAGACGTAAGAAATAAATAATTTATAAATGAAGTTAAATAAAGCTGCTTCTCTTGGGATAAAACTACAAAGGAATAGGTGAGATGAGTGGAATTTATATTTCAGCTTTATGAAGAATCTCATGCTGATTTCCATAATAGTTGTACCACTTTATAGTCTAACAGTGTAGAAGGGTTCCTTCCAGATAAATTATGGTAGTAATCTTGGGCCCATCAACAGATGAATGAGTAAAGAAAATGTAGTATCTAAACACATGAAGCTGTACTTGGCCACTAAGCAGCATAAAGGCAAGCTGTTGACAGGAAAGTGGATACATCATGAGACCATAATTTCAAGTGAAATAATTGAGACACACAGGCTTAGGCATCATGTGATTTCCTTACATGAGAAACATGAGGTATAAACCAGGAGCAAAATGAAAGATAAATCATAATAAAGAATATATCTTGTTCAAGTAAAGAGGGAACCAGGCGACAGAAGGAGGGAGGCAGAAAGAATCAGGAAATGGAAAAGGAATTCAGATGTGGTATGTGTACGTGCAACCTTCCCATGAGAAATAGAACCTTTTCATACTTCAAATACATACCAGAAAGATGTACAATTTTTTTTAAAAAAGGATAAACAAAGCTACTCAACAAAATATAATATTGACTTGAAACTGGCTTCCAAATCTTTACTGTTGTGATGGGTTTCAAGAGGAAAAGAAGCCAAGGCAAGACATGATTGTGCAGAGGACTGGTGGGGGGGGGGGGGAAGCACATCCGTATTCTTTAATACTTACAATGTACTGACTTTGAATTTTCAAGTATGGTTTTAACATGGGCAAAAGAATGAATAAGCAACTGAGTAATTCTAGTAGAATTTAAAGTTACTAAAGCACTGGGAATATTGGGTGTTTCCTGTTATGTGGTGTGATGGTGGAGACTGTTGCTGATGGGAAATTCAGTTGAAAGTTGAGTATGAATATCTTGGACTCCAAACTATGTGCTTCATTCTGCCTTTGAATTTTTTGGGGGTGAGATAAGGTCTTGCTTACTTTTGAACTTACTATGTAGCTCAAGTTGACTTTGAACTATCAGCAATTTGTCAGCCTCAGCCTCTCAAGTGCTGCGGTAACAGGTGCGTTCTACCATGTTCAGCAGATTCTACTAAAATCTTAACTAGGAAAGCACATTTTTGCTTGAGTTTTAAGAAGAAAAAAGTAAGTTGGAGTAATAACTCAGAACGCTAAGAGCCCGCTGGGCAAGTGTGAAAACGTGAGTTCTGTCTCCAATACAGAAAGCTGTGCTGGCTCCATAACTGGACACACCTGTAACTAGTTACACACCTGTAACCCCAGCACTAGGGGAAGGTGAGATACGAGGATCACTACTAGTCTGCCTAGTGAGACTTTTTATTAAAAAAAAAAAGAAGCAAAAAGCAGAAAAGTAAATATAGGAAGACAAAAAGAAAAAAAACAACTGTCACTACTGTTACAACAAATTGAAATACAGAGACTAACACCCAGCTTTATCAAGAGGCTATTGTCAGAAAACCAAAGTATACTTTACTAATGTTGCTCCATTAATGTTGAACACAACTTTACAACGTGGGTGTTCTCCACTGTAGAGATGAAGACACATTATACGTGTGTCCAGTATGTTCATGATGACAGCCCTATTCTATTAACCTCTAAACTTTCTATAAGGCAGACATGGATCATTCTTTAAACCAGTGTGTTCTGAAATAACTGTTTCTGTGTTATTCTAAATAAAAAAGTCATTGTTCATTCCTAGATGTATTTATACTTTTTCCTTTTTTAATCAGGGATTGAGTTCAGGGACTCTTGCTTCTCAGGGAGGCATTTAGGCTGCTGAGCTATCTCCCTAGCCCTGTTTACATGTTTTCAAATGGCCTTTGTCTTAAGTTACTCATCTTAATTTTTAAATAAAATTATCTTATATTTTCAAATAAATCCACACCAGGTCTTACTTTAAGAAAAGGAGAGCAGGCTTCAGGGAAATAGCTCAAAGGTCTAAGTGGATGACTGGCAAGTGCAAGGACCAAGGTTCAATTCCCAGCCCCACATGCTGCGCTGGCCCTGCCCATGGTGGCACATGTCTGTATTCCCAACGCTAGGGAGGCTGAAACAGGAGGTTCACTATGAACCTGAGCTGTGTAGTGAGGACCTATATCAAAGAGAGAGAGAGAGAGAGAGAGAGAGAGAGAGAGAGAGAGAGAGAGAGAGAGAAAAGAAAGTGGCAATGCAGAAATACACTGATTTAGCTTGTGCACTTCATAGCAATAGCAAAACTACAAAAGAACCTTTTCACCTTTCTCAGCAGCAAAGCTAGAAATCATTTGATAAAAGATAATTTGGCTCTCTGATCTGTGGTATTATTAATACACTAACATCTTTATGTAAATAATGTAGCAGCATGGAATAGAATTGTTATTCCATCATGCAATTCTATGATCAAGAGCCACTGCTACTACTGACACAACTTTAAGTCACCTATACTTCTATTATTCAATTAGAATAAATATTAGCTGGCTGTGGATATCACAGCAGCCTCTGTGAGAATCATGTGAAGGAAAAGCTAGGTGAAAGGCCTAGACCATCTGGAACACTTTCCTTAGTTTTAGAGCCTTGTTATGCCAGTTTCCTGGAAAAGTACAGGAAAAGAATAAAAAAGACAAGCTTTCACAGCCTTCAGTCTCTTAATAGACAAATACAGTAAATTAGATTGAATAGGTATTAATTTGTGATTTTACAAATGTGGAGAATCTGATGATTCATACTCACACCGGTAGTTTCATTTAAAAATAAATCATTTTGATGTGATTAAGGATAGAGACTGAGGAAGCCTATACACGTTTGCATCATTTGTGGTCAGAGAAAGAACAGAAACGAAGCCTAAAGTGTGTGGACTCTCAGAATTAGCACTGGCTGCAAATATTTGATTACGATATGTGGCATGATTGCAATAGGGCAGGAAAAGAACAGAGCATTTTTCATGTGAGATTAGAGTGAAACAATGAGGCATCGCTTTCTTATCTGGCGTTATACTGGTTGTAGCACAGAGCATGAGGTGGTGGTGTTCAGTAGTTACCATGCCGAGGTGTGTTGCACACCTACCAGTGTGTTCACATCATCAGGGACAATAATGTTGCTTCTGATTGTGCACCATTGGAGGTAAAGAACATGGTTAGAGAAGCAGTGTCCTTGTTCTTCATTGAACATTTTTTTTTAGCGAATGCTTGAAAGCTAGTGACATGAAAAATCCTCTGTAATGGCGATGAGCAGATTTTTCCACTTGGAGGTGATGACCATGTGCACCCACACAGAGCCATTCTTTACTTATGTTCAATGGAGTTTCTACAAATAGAGAAATCTGCTAATTATCTACAAATTTTCATCCTTTTTCTCCATAGAATTTTAATGAGCAGGAATTGCCATTTACTCATTCAGATCTGTGCAGAGGGAGCAGTCTTTCCCTGTGGTGATTTCTCTAGCTCTGCAGCTCTCAGGCCTGTTAGGATTGGGAGAAATAAAACTGGCTGGTCATTTCTCATCATTTACCCATCCTCTTTCTAACCACAGTCTTCTGGATTACGGGTACGAGCTAGAAATAGTTTTAATGTTGGCCTTGTGGTGGTGCCTGCATAAATCTGCTGCTCTCTAAAGCTATGAGTTGGTTTTAATTGGGTTGTACTCCATACAAAGCAATCAAATCAAATCAATAAATAGCCAGTGAGAACAACTACTATAAGGCAATGAGTTGACAAAATGCCCCTTTACTAATTTCTGGCCTGAAATTCACAGACCCTAGAAATATTTGGCACAAGGGTACAACTTCTGGCCTATTAAGTGATCATTCTCATTACCAGTAACAAGAGTTTATTATTGCACCAAAATGTCTTTAGAATCTGTCTCTTTCTCATTCCAACTGCTGCTATCTTGATTCAGGCCATCATTTTGTCTTTCCCAGATACTATAATTCCTTCTCTCTGGTCTCCTTGTTCCAGACCCATTCATCTTTCCAATAGTAACCAAGTACTCTATTTATTTTAATATGTGCTTTAGGTTCCAATGAAGTTACATCCTGAGAAACACATCATATGTTGAAAGTACAATACAGCAAAATTTTCCTCAACTTACCAAGCCAAAAAAAAAAAAAAGATTTAAGATTTTAGGACACTGTATATAGTCAGTTGCTTATCCTTGGAGACATATGGGAGGCTGAAGTATTGCAGCAGCTCACAGGTGCCACAGGCAAGGTGAAAGTGTGTTGTGATTCTTACTTCTGTCCTAGGAGAAGATCAAATCCAATGGATGCTTTCCACTGAATGTGTACATTTGTCACACAATCATGAAGTAGAAGTATCAAAAAAGAAGGAATTGTCCGCACAGATGTTGTTTTGCTCCATTCTCAGCCAAAAAATAGTCCAATGAATTTCTTCATGAACTGCAAATTAAGAAAAAAGAACTAGATCCCATTTAAAGAGTGAACAATATTTCTATGGACCACCTGAAGATTTAAATTACTTTCATGATGATGTTATTCAACCATAGGTTTAGGCATATTTTTCCTAAAGTAGTATTTGTTAATCTCTGCAACCAAATCAACTTATTAATGAAATACAAATAGCACAGTAAGCCAAAAGGAAGAAAAATAGCAATAGTACAAATGCTTCATCTGAAATCACATTATTAGCATAGAATTCTTCTGTACAAGAATATTTTAGCTTCTATTTTATAATATAGAGTGCACTTTCTGGACTACTATGTAACTAATTGTTATCATTATTACTTTTTTGAAACCTCAGAGCTGTCTTTAATGTCTGTTTATTTTGCTGTATTATATACATAAATAAGAATCAGTACAAAATTTTTTTTAAAATGTGTTTTAAGGTAAAAATCTTAACGACCTATTTCCAACTACTATGGCTGGAATGTCTGAGTTATCCAAAACTCCATAAACTAAAGTTTTAACCCAACATGACAGTGGCTGAGAAGTCATGCTGGGGCCAGCATCTAGCCCATGGGTGAGGAATCCTACTAAATCAAATGAATGCCCTTTGAAAAAAGAAACCAGAGAGAGCATGGTTGATCTATTCAGTAAGAAGCCTGCAAGAAAACATTGTCTATAAATTCTAGAGTCTAATTCATGAACTATACCTGCCAGAGCCTTGAACCTAAAATTGTGGCTTCTATAACTATGAGAAATGAATTCTTAATGCTCATAAGCAGCTCCTTGAAAAGCTAAAAGGGAGATTTGTGAAGGTTTAGATTTTGCTTAGAATAACAGCTTAAACTTGGTATGTCTCCTTCAACATGGTATTATTTCTTGTAGTAGCTTTCAAACTACTTAAAGAGTTACAGAACTTTTCAGAGTTAAATCTTATCCATATTCAATGTCCCTATCTTTTTAAAATATAATTAGGTACTCGATAGTACTTTTAAGAAATATAATTAAATAATGACTAAATCATTTATCTGATTGCTCAACACAGTAGATTCAAGCTCTAAGACGAATGGGGGTGTATTTCTCAAAATTCTGCTCCTGATACACTACATATCATTTGTGACATGGTACTTTTTCAATAAATGTTTCATGAAGCCTAAACTTGTATTTTGGTCGGGATGAGACTGGAGTACGTGGCTTGCAGTCAGTCACCTCTAGACATATTCCGTATCCCGTGAACTGGCTTGGCACAGTGAACAATGGTCAATAGAACACCTTTTGGGGTAAAGCATACCATAACTTCAACTTTATTTTGTCTTCACTGGCAAAGTAGAGATAAAAAAATGAGCAGTCAACAATGTTCTTATGAGGATTTTCATGTTGCAGTTTGAAAACTATTGCTGAATTGTAGAAGCACCATGCACGACTATCAACAGAATAAGATAATGAATGCAAGCCCAGTTTCAAACCTCTAAAACACTCTTGCTAGTCCTTTCCATTTAAAGAAAGTAGATGATAACCACCACCCAAATTCTCATTTAATATAGCTGGGATACAATTTTGGATTTATTGAGTTGAGCCAAGTATAATTGTGCTGTAAAAATATAAATGGTATTTCTTGTAGATACCAATGAAATAAAAGTAGTCCAAGTTCAAACACAAAATCCCCCATTCCAAGTCAGCAAATAATAATAAAGTTTTTTTTTTTTTTTCTTTTTCTTCTTGGGGTATTTATATCAACTTTCTTTGGACATTTATATCCATGCAAGCTCTAGAATAAAATCTTCCATCTCACACACTCTTATTTACACAGGACTGTCAGTGATATTGGACAAGAACTTTATAATTTTGAGTCAGCGGTCCAATTAGCAGTCATTTCGAAACTGCTTATTCTAGAATCTCCACACATTAGGAATGTGTACTGGCAAGGATCTGATGCTAAATCTAAGAATGAAGAAGAGTTAAAACTTAGAAGATCATTTTTAAAGTTTTAAGAGTAATTATTCTAAAGGAAAATTTTATATTTTTTCACTACTGCCTAATCTTTTAATTTTTAAATTAATATCATATTTTATTTTTATGTGTATTTTTGTGGTTCCTTATAATTACCTTTATCTTGGGGGCTTGGTACATGCACATATCTCATTGCTTCTCCTCTTCTTGTCCCTCTCTCCTCTCTAACCTTTCCTGGGCCTCCTTCCCATCCTCAATTTCCTAATTTTGATTAGGGTTAGCATTAGAGTTACAGTTAGAGTTAGGATCGTGGTCAGGGTTAGGTTTAGGAGTGTGGTTAAAGTGAGGGTTAGGGTTAGGATTAGTGTTAGGGTTATTCTGGAACACTGTTTCCCTACATTTTTTGCTATTTTTTCTCTGAAAAGTATGTTTATTTTTATTTTCTCATATTAGAGAAGTCAAGAGATGTTTAACCTCCTTTGATGTACTTTGTTTGGCAATATGATCTCGGGCTCCACCTACTTCTTGTAGAAATTACTTCAATATGTTCTGCTTTATGGCTGAGTTACATTCTGCTGTGATAGCCCTTCTGGTTCAACCACACCTCCTCTAGGTATTATGCTGAATAAGCTACTTTTTATGTTGGAGCTATACAGGCCTACCCATGTTTATAGCTGCACAGTGTTCAATAGCTGACTTAAAGAAACAGCCGGTATGTCTACAACAGATGGAGAAAAGGTTCTTTTATTTTGCATTACTTTTGTTTAACTAAAAAATCAAATTAGATGTGAATACTTTTAGGCAGGAGTTATACCCCCAGGTCCAATGTCCGATAGAACTGGTTCCAAAATATAGCAAGTGACACAATCCCTCTAAGCACTATTTCCTTCTGTGCCTTTCTAAGGGTGGTCACGTAAGCCCTAACCTGAAGCTATTAGATGTCTACTTAGAATTTGAGAGTGTGACCTTGCTGTGCTGACCAGCTCCTGGAAGTATTGAGCTCTCACATTTATCATAGCTTATGTTATACACCTTTATTTTATGATAACTTCAACACCATATTTCCTGGCCATGAGCCAGGTACCAGGGATCTAAACTCCATGACAAGAAGGAACTGTGATTCTCTGCTTTGATGATCTGCTTTCATGTATAGACCTGTAGATTTATAACTGGGATTTTGCTTAAAAGAGAGGTAATATTGGATGGGGAGATATCTCAGCGGACTATGCATCTGCCTGAAAAGCACAGGACCCAGTTTCCATCTCTGATACCAAGTGCCATGCCAGCCACAGTACCTAAAGTGTGCTATGCTGGCCCCTGAAACTGGGGGTGGTAGTGCACATCTATAATCCCAGCTCTGCGGAGGCTGAGACAGGAAGATCATTAGGAGTCCAAGCTGCATAGCAAGACCCTGTACCAAATAAATAAATAAATAAATATTTTTAAAGAGATGTAATATTCAAAAATATTTGTAGAATGAACTAATAAATTTTAGAAAGTGTTCTAAGGGATAAAAAGTTCAGAATGGTAATTATGCATCATGTTCTTAGTAGCTAGACAAGTAGCCTGGCTTCTCTTTCCCTAGCTTCACTCAAAGGAGATGGAAAATCCATTGAAATTTCACACTCTATAAAATTCTGATTTGATTTGCTCATCCTGGTTTCATTATTTATGAATATATGATGAATATCAAGTTAGATGTTCTTTCTAGGCTCTGTTTTTACATATGGGATTTGGAGTATACTTCATGATATTGTATATGATGCATGTGTATGATAGTGATAATGTGTATGATATTGTTAATCTCATTGTCCAGTTTGTGAGACTGAGAACATTATAAATCCTTGCATTGAAAGGTCATAGAGAAGCTCCTTAAATACAGAATATATCAAAATGTAGTCACTAATAATAAGTCCATCATTTTGTTTAGACCTGTAGATTTATGACAAAATTTATGACTAGAATTTCTAAATTTGTCCATGATTACAAATATTTTAACATTTGATCCTTGGCAATGACCCAATATGGGAAGGAATTTTCCATTATACAGTTGGAGTAACTAAAATTCAATGTCTAATTAACTAATTAACTTGCCAATTAGAAAGCAGGAATGGGTGTTGACAAAATCACACCAAACTGTCTTCCAATGTCCCACTAACCAATAGAGAGAGCTCTCATTCCTCAGAAAGGCTCTGCGGCTCAGACTCCTGTTTTCAGCCTCCCCAAAGCTGGAATAACTGGCGTGCACCACCACATCCTTCCTCAGTCCCCAGCTCAGTGGGCCCATGGTCCGGGCAAGAGCAACATGTGGTAGGAGGGATCAAATTCCAGTCCCTGCACTTGCCTAAGCAGGGGCTTAGCCTACTGAGCTATCTCACTGGCCTCCAGAAAGGTTTCTTTTTGCCCAAAGTATATTATTAACTTTTTCTATCCAGGCTAAGAAAACAGAAACATTGCTCAGTATTTTTATACTTTTTCCTGATTTGTTCCATTAGCACAGTCCCTAGCTCATAACAAATAAATAAAACACTCACCTAACAGACTTAGCAATAATTGCTACCTAGAGCTGCACTTTGAAGACATCTGGGACACTACCGGCTCATCCTTAGCACTGTACAGTTGCTTTCTCATCCTCTCCGCACAATGACTGCCAGACGGGTGCAGCCATTGACATTTTCCAGAAGCAAAAAATCAGAAGTTTAAGTTTTTTTTTTTTTTTTTTTCTCTACCACTGTAGCTGACGTGTAGCAAAAATGGGCTATAAACAGGCCTAGTGATGTAGAAATTTGTCTCCACACTTAACTCTGAAAAATGTGCAAATGATACCAAGCCTGACATTAAACTTCATTCTACTTTATCAAAGACTCTGGAGAAAATGTAATACTCAACAGAGCAGGTGGGTGATCAAATTGGGTCCTCTATCTCTCTTTCCTGACTCCAGCTTGCCATGGACAAAATAGAAATAATTAAGTGTCAATAAGTAAAGTTTATTCCTGGCTAACAGCTGATGAATGCTTTCAGAGGCTCCTGTTTTTTGACCTTTATGTGCCCTAGACAATGACGGAATCTTGTTGAAAGCTGCTTAAGCCGAAATTAATTTATGCTCGACAGTGATTAAAAGAGAAAGTGAAAAGGGGATGGAAATTAACAAATCCATCTTTATTGCTGAGATCCTATTATGATTATAAGGAGAAGGGAAAATCAACGTGGTGGGTGCCAGCTGCAATCTGGTAAGGAGTTTAAACAGCTCATCCTGCTTGGGAAATGTCCTTGGACGGACAGATTTATCTGTCACTAAGGCTCCTGGAGAGAAGGTTTATCTATCAAGGATTGGAATGCTGAAAGTTTGCCAGGATTTGGGAGCAAGAAGCTGGGGCCAGGGAGATAGCTGCTGAAGAGGCAAGCCAAGAAACTCGACAGATGAGGCCTCTGGAAAGCTTGCGTCTGCCCACACTTCCACAGAGATGGCACAATTTGCATGGCTTGTGTGCCTGTTGGGCCAGTCTCTTTCTCTTCGGTACACCCACCTTACCTGCTGATACACCTGTTCTTGCAATTCGTCATGAGCTCCCTGCTAGGATTGTGATGGACCTTAATTCAGTTCTTTTTGTAACCATCACAATCTTTGGGTAGAATACCATGTGTGAAAGAGGCTAAAAGATTGCCTAAGCCATGGTCAGCCTTTTCTCCATTCATCTCCCCCAAATCAACTGCATGAAACACCTTCTTTACTCTATGAGCAGTACCAAGGATTAGCAATAAGCATCCTCAAATCACTATGTGCTCCTGGAAATAACTAGAGAGTAGGAGACTCATTTTCTCTGAAAACTGAAATTATAATTTTCCAAAAGAGTAGATCATGGCCACCCAGGGGTGACAGCAGTAGTGAAAGGGTCAGAATTGGGCACCAGTCTGAAGGAGACGCCTGAGGTAGGAGTAGCAGATGAAATCTGATATGGGGAGGTAAATGAAGAGGGAAATGGGCTGGGCCAACACTCCAGGGTCTGGGGTGTTTGTGTGTAAAACCTCAGGTGCTCTTGGATCATTGGTCCAGCCCAGCGTAAATGCAACCCTGGAGAGCACTGGGAGCTGGGAAGAGAGCCTGCTCTGCAGCGGTGGCCCGGCTGATGGGGTAGATTCACAGCTACGCTAACCTCTGCTTGGAAGAGGACCACAGTGAGTGAGATATGTGCACCCATGGGGCCTCAGCAAAGCAGAAAGCTGAACGATGATGTTTGAGCCAGCAGCAGTGTGCACTTGGATTTTCAAACAATAGCACTGGGAGAACTAGCAGCACCCAAGAGCCATGGAACTGGAAGGAGAGGAAAGACTTGTTTCACACAGAAAAGAATGTTAGTCATGGCCTCATGCTTTCCACACATGATGAGAGTGCTGAGCTGGTGGGATATCCAGGGCACTGCCCATGTGAGTCCAGACCCAGATGTGGGAGCCAGCAGCACCCCCTGCTGGGAACTGCAGAGCGTTGAGACTGAATCAAGTGCAAGCATCAGAAACTGAAGTTGTCAGTATGGAGCAGAGGCAGTCTACAGGAGAAGGGACAGAGTGTAGAGCCTGCAACAGGGGTTCTAGCACTGTGATGTGCAAAACCCTTGTGGATGTGTAAGGAAGCCCCAGCCCTAAGCAGAGAGCAGCTGAACACTGTGAGCCATGTGTACAGCAGCAGGTTCCATGTTGGGGATAACAGCGGATCCCATCGCTGGAGATGCCAAGAGAGACAGGGATGATTCTCGGCAGAATCAGACAGAGCAGGCATTTTCCTACTGTTTCCCCAAACACCACAGAAACCTGAGGCAATGTGACCTCCTGTCCACACCCATTATCCCATGCTGACAGCTGGAGCCCTCTGCTGTCTGGCTGTCTACTTGTGAGTTTGGAGCATGAAACTTTGAAGACAGGGAGTGACACAGCCCTCAATGTACCATATCTGCATCTTCCCAAATCCACTGATGGGATCAGATCTTGAGATAGCGACAGAGGACTGACTTCCCAGAGGAGGGGGGCAGTCTTGAGAGATCAGCAAGCCTCACAGCGTACAAGGATGGAGCTCGGGAGCCCACAGAGGGAAATGGAGTGGCTGCTACCATCAGACTATGACATGAGGACCTAGATGAGAAGAGAGCTGTGGCGAGACTCTGAGATGACAGCAACTGTGGGAATGTTGTTTATTTGTCCACTCTGGCTTTTCTTGGATTTTTCTTTCTGTTTCTTTCTTCTTGATTAGTACTCTTTTAATGTTCCCACCCCCCCACCCCCCCTTTGCTCTGCTCTCTCCTTTGGTCATTCTTTTCTTTTATTGTTTGATTTCCTTTACAATGTATTCATTTTTCTTGTCTCTTGTCCATTTTTTGTCTCTTCTTTCCTCTTTTCCTCTCTTCTTTACATACAGCACAGCTGTAACAATGCCTGCATAGGTGCAAAAGAAAATGCAAGTTCACCAGCACTTTCACAAATAGTACAACTCAGTGAAAGGCCAGAGTAGACCTTAATAACCTGTGTTTAGAGGATCTTCAGAAAGATGATGGATATACTAATACCATCTAACAGCCTCCCTCAGTCTCAAACTACACTTCCATCTTTCTGTATCCCTCCTCTTACATCAACAAATATTCTGCCAACCCTTGTCAACCCTAGTCCTTACTCCAACTATAAAATATGCCTCAACAAATTTTGACCTTCTATTTTTCACTGCATCACATTGGTCTTACCAAGCTCTCTTCTCATTGACTTATCCGTTTCTTTTTCCTTTCTTCTTTCCTTCCCCCTATTTTCCTCTTACCAGAATAGGAGCAAATAGCAACACAATAGTGATGTTAATGGAAAAAAAATGAATCATCAAAGCAAAGTTTAATACTTATGAATGATGTATGTTTTGGGACCTTTTATGCTGTTATAACAAGTAGGAATTATCTCCTTGGAATATACTGAGTCGACACAATTAAATTGATTAATTAGAAGTGGCAAACAAGATCTCTCTACCAATAAAGCCAAAATCTCATCACTTCGAAGCATAATCTAATTAAATATATCTTCATGTCAACAATGAAGTTCTTTCCCTCTAGTAGACCTTAACACTCAGCACAAAACAAAGTAGAAATATGAAAAAAGACAAGCAAAAATATCCTTCCCAAATCTCCCAGTTTTCCCATAGGAGACCCAAGGAAGCCCCAGAAGGATGAAACCTAACACCAAATGGCTGGGAACAGAGAAAGAGCAAAGAGCTTTGTGAGCTTCAAGGTGACCTAATGAAGCAGACAGAATTAATGAGAAAACCAATCAATGAATTTGAACAAGAGACAGATAAAAAAACAAAGTGAAGTAAGCTATCCAAGCCATAAAAATCAAGAATGAAAAATTTTCCAAAAAAATAGGGCACATCAGAATATGCCGGAAAGATATTGCTGAGATGAAAACTTTTATTGCATATTTCAGCAGCAGAGGTGACCACCTTGAGGAGAGTATGTTGCAGCTGGAAAACAAAATTGACAACAAGGTCAACCATAGCTTCAAAGTGATAAGAGAGCAAGGAAATTTGTTTCTAATATCTGCCAGGTAATGCCAAGAAGACTAATTGAAGCCAGAGAAAAGTCTTGGAATAAATATGGAATAGAAATATATTTACAGAAATCATAGGAGTGAGGAGAAAGAACATAATATACATTAAAGGGAAGCACACAGGACAAATATTTACAGTGAAAGAGAAAATATTCCTACAACATATGATAGGCAAAACCCAAGACATGCAGCGCAAGAACAGGATCTTAAAATCTGTTAAAGGAGCGCAAAACAAATTATGTATAAAAACAAACCCATGAGAATTACAGCAGGCTCCTCAACACAAATATGAAAGTCAATAGGACCATGTACTCTAGTGCTTT
>PVKN010020282.1:0-15992 GCA_004027915.1 Capromys pilorides
AGATGGTTCAGTGGTCTAAAGCACCTGCGTAGGAAGGCTCAGGCAACTGCAGGGACTGCGGTTCGATCCCCGGCACCACATGCTGCGCCAGCGCCACCACCAGGGCAGGCTGAGCCAGCCACAAAATGAATAAATAAAAAGAAACAAACAAACACAACAAGCAAACAAATAAATAAATAAATAAAATTAAAAAAAAAAAATCAAGCAGCTTTTTAAACTGCACTGTTTTTAGACTGTACTTCAAACCTCTATATTTGTTTGTAAAATATAAAAGCTTTTTTTATACCAATTTTAGTTTAGGGCTGTAAAACAAGCAGTCAACCTTAGTAGGAATTAAAAGAATTTTAAGTAATCTTTTAAAATATCCCCATTATCGTAAATCTTCAGAAATACGATTTTTGTTTTGTTTTGTTTTGTTTTTGGCCGGCTCGGCCCATCGTGAGGGAAGAGCTGGCACAGCATGTGGTGCCAGGAATCAAACCACCGTCCCCTGTGCCTGCCTAAGCTTGCCTAAGCAGGCGCTTTACACGGCTAAACTATCTCACTGGCCCCCATGATTTCTTTTTTAAAGAAAACTGTTTTTATCTTTAGGATAGAAACAGCCTCCCAATCTAATCACCGTAAGTGGAAAATGTAAAAACTCCCTCTTTCAGCATCCATTGTAATGGAGAAAGAACCACTCCATCTCCCTGATCCAAGCTCCATTCCTGGGGGAATGGCCCCCTGCATCTCTCCAGGTGGGCTGTCCAGGATCTTTGTAGCTGCCCCACCTGGTATGGTCATTCACTTTTTTTTTTTTTTATTTGGTACAGAGTCTCACTACACAGGTCAGGCTCCTAGTGATCCTCCTACAAGGATCCAGCCTTCTCAGCACTGAGATTACAGGCGCTTGCCACTATGTCTAGTGTTAATCAAAGTCTCAGTGTGTCCCGGGTGGGGCCAGCATGGCAGGCCATGGATAGAACCCCCAGCCCCTGTGTCTGCCTAATGAGGCACTTTAATCCGCTGAGCTATCTGGCCAGCTCAGCACTGGTATTGGGTTAAGGGTCAAACATCCTCCCGTTAAAAAAAAAAAAAAATTTATTTAGGACAGAGTCTACAGGGTGTTCAGTGTCTCACTATGTAGATCAGACTCCTAGTGATCCTCCTGTTTCCAGCATCCCAAGCACTGGGATTACAGGCACACACCACCACACCCAGTCTCAATTGCTGTCTCAGTGCGCCCTGAGGGTGGGGCCAGCACACATGCCTGGGATGGAATCCCAGCCACTGCGCTCTGCCTAAGCAGGCGATTTAGTCTGCTGAGCTATCTGGCCGGCCTCAACCACTTCTGCTAAGAAAGCTGACCTACCCCTTGTAAATCTGTGGTGGCCACATCCAAACGCCACGCTTCAGGCCAGTGGTGCTGAGCAGTAAGTGAAACGTGAGCACCTGTGTCCAATAGCTCTTTAAATACTTTTCCTTCAGTAGTCAGCTCCATCTCAGGGCAATTTTCTTTTTTCTTTTCTTTGTTTCTTTCTTTCCTTCTCTTTTTGTCTTTTTTGAGACAGGGTCTCGCTATGCAGTTCAGGCTTCCTTGAGCTCACTTTTATAGCCCAGGCTGGTCTCAAACTTGCACTGATCCTCCTGCCTCAGCCGCCCAAGAGCTGGCAATTTTCTTTAATACGTTGAACCCAATAGGTGTTAGTAGATCCAAAACCCTTAGGTTGCTTTCCCTTATTTATAAATTTTCCAATTTTTATTAAGGGAAAAATGGCCAATTCAGCAACAGGAGTGTCTGGGATGATGTGAGCAATGATTTGGGTAGACTGAATAATAAGCTTGATTCCTCCTGTGTAATCAGCATTGATGACACTGGTGCTACTAGGAATGGACTCTCCTGCTTCCGTTTTACCTCCCCCAGAGTCAAGCCCACTGGATGTCTTGCTTTTTGCTGAGACTGGCACTATCTTGAGCCTAACAAATTTTCAATGCTAGCGACATGTATGGCCAACACCAAGGCCACAGTGACCCATAGTCATGATCCTCCTACTTAGCAACAGGCTCACAGGCCTGTTGTCAGGTCTGTGGCTGGACCTGGTGCACAGATACACAAGCAGCTGGGAAATCCCAGCTGAGTCTGCTTAGGACTAGAGCCTGTGGGCTTCCCTGGACCTCATTTGTGTCCCTCCACCCCAGCACTGCCATGCTACTTGGAATCAAGTGCTTGCAATTTAAAAGAACGTTTCTTTTTTTTTATTTAATTGAACAAAGCTAGAGGGTTTAAACTCTATCTACTGTACCTTTGCTCTACCCTCCTTGTCACATTTGGGCCTTGATTTTAAAACAATATTCAGTGCCAAGTCCTTTATGGTGGCCTTAGAAAGTAATACAAACACAAGGGCCAAGAAAACAACAAACATTTTTATATACATCTATAAACATCTACTGTTGTATGTTGAGTCAGTGCCGAAAGAAATGATGAGAAGAACCGATGAAGGTAGCTCAGAGGACTTACTGAGATTCATCCCTTAGTGAGCAAAGAACCCCAAAAGGAACTCAGCTTTATTTTGGCCAGTGAACGTGATCTCGTGCATAATTACTTTAGTAAAGGAGGACCATGTGTATAGTAACAAACGTGACCACAATTTCTATTGACTTCCATCTTTTCCCTACTATTAGGTTCACACAAATGTTAACCATTAACATTCTAAGCAAGGGAGGAAGCAACAAACAGAGAGCTCACAGGTGAAGCTGCTCTCTGTCACCTGGAGTCCCAGCCTTCCTGGATTCCCAGTAACAGACCACAGCTGTCCCTGGGCTTTGTTTATTGCTCTCCATTTCTTGAGATGCTAATTAGGCTACAATCTACAGTTCTTGAAACTCTGTCCTATTTTTAACTCAATCTAACTTTTTTAAAAAAATGTATTTGGTACCAAGTCGCGCTATGCAGCTCAGCTTTATAGAGATCCCCTCAATCTCATCCTCCTCAGTGCTGGGATTATAAGCATGCGCCACCACACTTGGTCTTAGTGGCTAGCTCAGCGCACCCAAGGGCAGGAATGGTGCAGCACGTGGTGCTGGGAATTGAGTCCCACCCAATCCCTGCGCTTGCCTAAGAAGGTGCTTAGTCCACTGAGCTATCTCACTGGCCCACAATCTAACTTTTTCCTCTTTGGTTTCTCTCAAACCTGTTTCTCTTTTTGTGCTCCTTTATATCTCTGGCCTAGTGAACTCATTTCTGGCCTTAGTGAACCGATTTCTGGTCCTACTGAACCTCCATCTCCAAGATTTACGCTATTGTGCCAGTACTAATGCACACAGTATTGTGTTGAATACTGGCTCTAACCAATTCACTTCCCTCCCTTACATGCACTCTGTGGAAGTGTTCCTGCTGCCCACACTTATCTTGTACCAGACGTCCTGCCTGGCCATCAAATGAATGGATCTGTGGATCTCTCAGTGTAATACATTCCACCCTAGAAGAAATGGTGGATGGAATAAGGAAAAGTAGACAATTTGTCTTTGTGAGAAGAACCCCGAAACAATAGTAAGAGCCTTTATTCATACTTTTACAAATTTGTAAGACACAAGGTTGTCTAGGGACCTATAGCCCACAAAATCCAAGAAGAATGTTTTTCTCAAGACTGAGGTAGTTTGATTGCTTTAGACAATAAGGCCTCATCCTGCCCTCCCACATAGGATCAATTTCAGCTTCAGTGGCTCCCAACAACAGGTGTTCACCACTGTGCCTGGCTTCAGTGGCTGGCACAGCGCCCCCAGGGCGGGGCTGTCACAGCATGTGGTACCAGGAATTGAACCTAGGTCCTTGTGCTTTCCAAGCAGGTGCTTAGACCACTGAGCTATCTCCCTTGCCTGAGGTTGTTTTAGGGCTTGAAATACTTCACTCCAAATTCTCCTTGAATTGAGGCTTTGTGTTGAGAAGTCAGCTGTGATTCTAATGGACTTTCCTTTATAGATGATTATTTTAATTTTCTTAGCTTTTAATCTACTATTGAACTTCTGGAATCTTGATTATGATTTGACTTGCTATGGAGTTTTTTAAAAATGGCTAGTTGGCGTTCTATATGCCTCACACATTTGTATGTCAAATTGTTTTTCCTTGCTAGGGAAGTTTTCTGCTATGATACTTGAGAACATAATATATAATCAATCTTATGTTATTTGTCTTTGCATCATCTAGCAGCTTGTGATTTGAATTTTCATGATCCCCTACTATTTTTAAGCATCTTTCTTTCCATGATCATTAACCACAAGCCTGTATTTTATTCTGAGATTCTGTCCTCACATTGGCTTATTCTGATGCAGATACTTTCAATAGAAATTTTAGTCTCCTGGATATCTACTTGATTCTATTTTATGGGTTCCATTTCTTTCTTAAGCTCCTATATTTTTTAAATCTGTATCTGCTCTAGAGTTACTAAGCATATTTTTCATTGTGGTCACCATATCTGTAGTTATCTGAGAAATTATTTTAGATTTGAATTTTTTTCTAAAGCCTCATTCAGCCAGGAAGATAGCTCAGCAGCATAAGTGTCTGCCTGGCAAGCACAAGGTCCCAAGTTTGATCCCTGGTGCCACTAAATAAATAAATATAAAGCCTCATTCATTTGTTTTGTGGTTACTGCTTCAGAGAGGCCAGGTGGTTGGCTTTGGATTTTTGGATTGTTTCACCTTGTTAGCCCCTGGGTTTTTCTTTGATGAACTAGATATTTTGGGTTGCACTTCTTAAGTCTCTCTCTCTCTCTCTCTCTCTCTCTCTCTCTCTTTCTTCTTCTTCTTCTTCTTCTTCTTCTTCTTCTTCTTCTTCTTCTTCTTCTTTTTCTTCTTCTTCTTCTTCTTCTTCTTCTCTTTCTAGGTTTTTTTAATTTTTAAAAATTCCTGGGTTGATGCTTGTAAATTGCCTTCCTGGTCTCTGGTTCCCTGGCAGTAGACCACAGTATTTTTTAATCCTCTTTAGGCAATCTCAGTCTTAGTACACTAGGAAGAATAGCTGGTTAGAACTATTATGTCACTTTGGCGAAAGTGATACCAGTAGCAATAATAGTAGCATCAAATACATCCTAGGAAATGACAAACTAAGGTAACCATTAATCTGCCACCTTTAACTGTACAGACTAGATTTGTGGATATATGAAAAAATTTAAAGAAAACCTGAAAATCACATACAGTAAGTAAGCTCTCAATATGCCAATTTTACCCTGAAGGGAGACAATTTTAAAAGGGGTTGGGAAAAAATAGAGAAGTAGAAGAGAAGAAGAGATTAGAAGCAAGGCTGGAGGATAAATGAGGATCACGTAAACTTTGGGAAACTGGTACAGAAGACAGTGGGATAGAGAAAAGAAAGAACAGAGTAACCACAAGCAGGCTAGAAACCATGTTCATGATCACAGAAAGGAGAAAAAAAAAGAAAAGGGAGAGGGGGAAAAGTCCCTTCCAGGTTTGCCTGTGCTGTCACTAGTAGACAATATGTGGAGACAGAGTCCAGGCCCATGTTGATTTACCCCGGCAAGCCAGCAGCAGCTTTCTTTGGGGGTAGTGGATAATCTCAGAAAGCTTGTGCCTTTATTTCCCTTGAAATGAGGCTGGTTTCTGGCCATGAAGCTGGTACCAGACCTATTCAGCCTCCAGTCATCAGTGTACTTTCTGAGGATTTTAACTCAGCTGTGAGCCACCAGATGGACCTAACAGCTGTTCTGAGTTCTGAGCTCAGTTGGCCCCTCTCTAAGATGACTTTTGGCCAACCACCCTCTCCTGAGGGACAAACAATTCTATAGCACTCACCACTTGCTGTTGCACTTCTCCATGTCCATAGTTCCCTTCAACTGCTATGTCTCTCAGGGAGACCTCTGGGGTTGTCAACAGTCACTGTGAATCTGCAGGTTTGAATTGCTCCTCCCACAGTTAGTCCTGACTCAGGGAGAAGGCTCTGTGGGCCACCTCGTTCTTCACTGAAGTTTCTCTCTTTGCTTTCTCTGTTGGCTTCAATTCTTGCTTCAGATTCTTCCTAGGTTCAGGGGTCCACTTCCCTCCTTTAAAAAAAAAATGTTTTTTATGTACTTAGTACGAGGTCTACAGGGTCTCACTACACAGATCGGACTTGTAGTGATCCTTCCTGTTTTTCAGCAGTCTCCCGAGCCCTGGGATTATAAACCCACACCACCACACCCAGCCTCAATCCCCATCTCAAGTGCCCCTGGGGCCACAATGGCATGGCAAGCCGAGAACTGAACCCCCAGCTCCTGCATCTGCCTAAGCAAGAGCTTTAATCCACTGAGCTATCTGGCTGGCCCTATTCCCTCCTTTTTCTCTTCCTTGCATTGCTATATTCCAGTATCTGGGTGGCAACTCTCAGAGAAACTCTTTCTCTCTTGCTTCTTAGAATTCCACCAACTTTCTGGAAGTCCTGTTGGATAACATTAAGGGAGGTTATACAGGAAACTATGAAATAAAGCTGACTCCCCTACCCCAAACGTTAAGAACTCTTTATAAAATAGATTAGCCTTCCTTTGATTGTAAATGGCCAGCTAGTGGGATGGGGGTGTGACAAAAAAACAATTGAGTATACATGTAGGATAGTGGCCAGGAACAGAAGGCGACTGGCACATCAGGATAGTGTCCCTACATTGACTCATGGATAAATACAGTGCAGGCTAGACTCATATGGCTTCAGCCTATCTAAGTGCTTCTTGACAAAAACTAGAGGGTGTTGCTGGCATGAATGCAACCCTACAAGTCCAAGTTGTGCAGTGAGGCCCTATAACAAATACATAAAATGTATTTATTTATTTATTTATTTATTTTTGGTCTTTTTGAGACAGGGTCTCACTCTGCTATTCAGGCTGACCTTGTGCTCACTTTCGTAGCCCAGGCTGGTCTCAAACTCACACCAATCCTCCTGCCTCAGCCTCCCAAGTGCTGGGATTATAGGCATGTGCCACCATGCCTGGCCTCATAAAATAAAATTTTAAGAAGTCCTTGCCTATGGCTATGTCCTCAAGAGTTGCCTATTTTATCTTCTTGAAGATGTAACTTTCTGTTTTAATATTTAGATTATTAATCCATTTTTATTTTGGCTTAGTACGTGGTGAGATACATGGGTCTAAATTTATTCTTTTGCACGTGGATAGCCAGTTTTCCCAGGGCCATTTGTGTGTATGGGTGTGCGTGCATATATTGTTTTCTTTTTATCTTTCTTATTTATTTGTTACAGGGTCTCACTACGCAGCACAGACTCGTAGTAATCCTCCTGTCTCAGCCTCCCCAGTACTGGGATTATAGGTATGTACCACCGTGCCTTGTTTCAGTGGCCAGCACAGCATGCAGTACATGGGATAAAGCCAGGTACTTGTGCTTGCCCAGGCAAGCAGGCACTTAGACTACTGAGCTATTTCCCCAACCCCTGCGTTGTTTGTTGTTTTTACTCACTAAGTAGCCCAAACTGGGCCTCAAACTCACAGTAAGCATCCTGCCTCAGCCTCCCAAGTGCTGGGATTATAGGCATGTGTCACTACACCCAGTGATGTAACTATATTTGAAGGATGGCAGGAGGATAATTGAGGGGAAGAATCATTTAGGACAGTGGTTGTGAACCTGTGGTATGCAGGTTTGTGTCACTGAAAGCTCTAAAAAGTTAAAATGCAAGGCATCACTGATGTAGGAGAACTTAAGTGTTTAGCCTCCATACTAAGAACCAACAGATACTTAAAATTGAAAAACTAGATTCAAAGCAATGTATCCAAGTGTTCCCCAGTGCTTGTTTAATGAGCCTGTGCACAAAAAGACCAGAAAGAAAGCCAGGTTGGACGTGACAAGAAATCCTTCTCATCTGTCCAGGGAAAGTGTGAATCTGATCCCCAAATTCCCCAGAAGAGCTGCCCCTCTCCCCTGAGTGCTGATAAGCTACCATTCCTCTCCCCAGCTACCCAATGGCAGTAGTTTGTTCTCAGTGGGAAAACAAAAAACAAGAACACTTATTCTAGCCCTGACTTTCTCTTCTTGTTCACTGTGATCCATGCCCAAAGTCTCCACTGAGATGCCATCCAGTGGAAGAAATAGGACAAGGAGGCTTTACACGTTCTGGCCTCACCCAGAAGCAGCCACCTCATGAAACTACAGAGCGGCTATAGACTTAATTTGGGCCTCAGTTCCAGCAACATAGTGAATTAAAAGATAACCTGAAAATTCCTACTACAAATTCCCAGATCTTCTGGACAAAATAGTTTAGTTTACTTACTTACACATGTATGAATGAATTTATTTGTTTGTTTGTTAGTTTTGTGGCCAACTCAGCCCGCCCTGGGAGTGGGACTGGTGTGGCACATGATGCCAGGGATCGAACTGTGGTCCCTGCACTTTTCCTAAGCTTGCCTAAGCAAGCACTATAGACTGCTGAGCTACCTCATCAGCCCTAATTTATTTATTTTTGAGACAAGATCTTGCTACATAGTTCAAGCTAACCTCAAACTCCCTATATGGGCCAGCAATCCTTCTGCCTCAGCCTTCCAAGTGATAGTGTTACAAGTGTACACCACCAGGCCTACCGAAACAGAATATCAAAAATCATTTAAATTGTTTTTATTTTTGAATGTATAATGTGGGACTAAAATATATAATCCTAAAGTCCAAAAAGTAAGTGAAAATATCCATCTGCCTTTTGTTCCCCACTACTAGTCTCTTTCCTGGGAGCTATTCCTAACCACCCCTAGTGTTTTATGTACCCTTTTTAAATAAAAGATTTATAAATATATACTGTGTATTATTGTAATGAAATTTATCTTAAGTGCAGGACAAATTTTACAAGATAAAAATGAAAGTCCCCAGGTTCTAGAATTAAAAAAGAAAATTGTAAAATAGTCCAGCAATATAGAAGTTTTAGTCTTTGTGTGAACAAGAGACCTTAAGCCCAGGGGAGGCAGTGAGTTGGAACTGAGATCCTTAAAGAAACCAGGAACCTCAAAATCTGGACCTTTAGTGGAAAGCTGAGGAAAAATAAATACAATCAAATAAAATAAAAACAAAAACACCCCAGGCTCTCACAAGGGTGAAACAAGGAGGACTCAACCCAAAGTCGACTTACCCTTTGCAAGGAGTTGGGTCTAAATTTTACCTCCTGTATGACTTAGGGGATGAGGCAGAGAAATCACGCACAACACTGCCCCTGAGGTCTGGCTCTTCCTTCCCAGACTCCGTGTTCCAGGCAGCATAATCAGGCCAGGATTTTTTTCAGTACCAGACTGATCCGTATACAGTTTCCTCTCGCCCTTTACCCTTGAAGGTCCCTGCCATCTTGCTGCCACCGCTGCTACTACAATCCTAACGTTTATGAACACTGAGGCTTAAAATTGTAGAACTGGTGTGACCTCATATGGGTATCACATGTGGAGATGGTGAGTTTGCCTGGGTACCCTTTGCTGACTGGCAACTTCCATTTGTGCATCTGTTCTCTGCGTGGACAGGACCATGAGGGGCCATTGATCTGATTAGCATTCTCTCAGTAATGGGACCCCTTTCTTTGCTGTTCTGGTCCAAATCCAGAAGGATGGGTGTGTTATCAGGCTGAATCCTGTCTTATTCCATGTCCCCTCATTCAACAAACTACTATGGCAGGCCACTTCAGGCTGGGGTTGGGAAGAACGGGCCTCAGCCTCTCCCAGGAACATAGACTCTGGACACGGTGGGATAAATTCTTAGTCACCCTGGAGCCCCAAAAGATGCATCCCTAGCTACTTCCCATCATAATGGAGGAGGAAGATTCCTCCAAGGAGATAAGACAAGGGCATTCCAAGCAAAGGATGAAGCCTGTAGCAAGGTTTGGGATATAGCTACTGAATTTGGGGAACCCCAAGAACCCCAGAGTGAGAGTCTGGGAGAAAGGAGGCAAAGGAAGGGGCAGAATAATGTTTGACAGCTCACTTTGGATTCTATGCTGAAGGAACTGAAAATAGAAGTTTTTAAGTAAGGAAGGTACAGAAGCCTTTCCTGCCTGGGTACAGGTGTGTAAGGTACAGAATAGAGCCATGGAAAGATGCCAACCCTGGTTATCCAGCCAGTTTACCTGGCTGTACCCAGGAAAAAAGGGCAAAGGGCTGGCCTAGCATTACCTCTTTCTCCTTTCTTGCTCTCTCACCTTGCCTGAACCACACCATCTCCCACTCCTCCAGGGAACCAAATCGTTTTCCCACATCTAAGAAAGAATGAGAGGCGGCAAGGTTTCACAAAGCTCTTGAGGCCTGGAAAAGCCCATCAGGTGCCTCCCGTAAGTCACCACAAACACTTTCTGGAGCACCGGCTGTCTTTTTCCGGTGTGACCTCAACTCAGTCCCTCATACAACATCTAGGACATTTCTTCCATTACCTTGTCATTCAGAGCATCTGAAGTTCATACCAGATTAGAAAGCTCAAGCAGCCTCTGTGTCCAGGAGCCTTGGTCACTGGCATTCTTGGGACAAATGAAGGGTCCTATTGTTTGGTTCCCCTTAAGTGTCTTATTTTTTTTGTGGGACCAGGGATTGAACTCAGGCCTTTGTGCTTGTCAGGCAAGAGTTTATTCTTTCCCTGGCCCTGATCATGGGGTATTGATCAATAACAATATTGAGGCCAGAGCCTGGTGGGATTTGTGAGCTCCTCAACACCATACAAGTGACACAGTAGACTTGAGGGCTGGAGCCAGGCATCAGCTCCCAGTGAAGGAAGCAGGTGTGAGTGGGTGAGACCTGCAGCCGGGGTGGAGGATTGAGGCTGAAGAGAGGAGGACTCAGCCAGTTTGAGAGCAGAGGCTTGGGGAAGAAAACAGGAGAGGGCTGGGCACAAGGAGGAAAGGGAGTTTTACAGGACTTGTGCTGACCGCTGACCAGTCTCCAAGGAACTTTTGTCCTCATGAAGTATGCTCCAGTCTTCCCATGGCATGCTCCAAACCAATTCCATTCTCCAGCTCTGTGGTGACAGAAAGAGTAGTTGCAGGTTCCAGAAGAAAATTTGAACCAATCGTCATTGTAATGCCATGGAACAAAGTACTTCTGTTTTTCTTAGAGTGCTGATTCAGGGCCAGATCCAGGTAGGAGGCCATCAGCCACGAAATAGGCACCCAGAAGACCAATAGGACAAGAATCTTCCACCAACATTTCATGTCTTCCCCAGCTGAAAGATTGTGTGGTTGAGGCCACAGACAGCACTAGCTGTCCTCTGTCTTGTTGGCCTCCAGACCTCCCCAACCCTCTATGCCCCACACCCCTCCCACCTCTCATATATTGCCTCCCCATTCATTTCTTTACCCACTAAGTGAATGCTGACTAGGCTGAGTTGAAAGATACCAGGGGAGACAATTTCTACATTACTTTAAAGGAGACCCTCAGAATTTAGTTAGAATTATGTTTAGAAATAATGGAGTTTTTAAAAACTGGCTCTGAGTATGGGGTGCTTAAATGAAGAAGTCTGTAATGAACAACAACAAAAAGATACCACAGTGGAAAGACAACGCATGTTGGGTTGCAAATGACCCTGCAGGAGGGAGGAAGAGTTCAGTGTCGTCCCAGACATATTACAGAACTCATTATAAAGTGCACATTGTGATCTTTATGCAACCTGCCGGGAAAGTCACTACCTTGATCTGTCTCTAACGCCTAAACGACCTACGCTGTATGTAAGATCCATGCAGACAGGGTTCTGCCTTGTCCCTCTTCTCTAAGTGGACTTCCATGTAGGTGCTTTCAGAAACATCTGACCAGAAGAAGCCTGAAGCTGAACTCAACATTTTTCTTTTAAACTAATCCTTTCCTAGGACTTCCCTACCTCTAAATAATCTCCCATTCCCACAGTGCTATGGCTTATGCACCCAGAAATTCATGTGTTGAAACATTTATTCCTCAGGGCTACAGAGTTCTGAGGTGGGGCCCAGTAAGAGGTCTTGGGTCAGGGTGACAGAACACTCATGAGTGAATTAATGCCTTTCTCTTGAGAACAGGAATGGTCTAGCTTCTGTGGGAGTTTAGCTCCCTAGTCTTTCTTGTGCACATGGCTTTCTCCCTCTTCTAACTTCTACAATGTTATGAGACTGTACAAAGCCCTTGCAGAGTTCAGTCTCCTAATCTTGGTAGGACCTTTTGAGCCATGAGCCAAAAGAAACCTCTTTCTTTTATAAATTACCAAGCCTCAGATATTCTGGAACAGCAACAAAATGGACTAAAGTACCTGGTTACTGAAGCCAAAACTCGTGTATTATCTCCCCACCCATTTGTTTCTTTTTCCTAGTGATCTCTGCATTGATCAGTCTTCTCATTGCTGGGACATAATACCTGACACACACAATTCAAGGAGGAGAGGATTATTATGGCTCACAGTTTCAGAGGCTTCATCCATAGTTGCTTGGTTACAAGGCAGAAAGATCATCGTGGAACGGTTGGGCTGAGGAAAAGCTGTTCAGCTCATGGCAGCTGAGAGGGAGGAGAGAGAGAGAGAGAGAGAGAGAGAGAGAGAGAGAGATCCCTACAGGCAAGCTCCTATGATTCACCTCCTTCAACAGGAACTCCTACTAGCATACTCAACTGTAAACTCACCAATGGATCAGACCCTCCTGGAAAAGGACACTTTTGGGGGACTTTTTTTTTTTTGCATTATTGTGGGAGCTGTTTCTCTCCACTCAGTGGGCTGCAATGCAAAGTGGGGATGGAAGGCTTAAACTCCATACACTTGTATCTAGGCCTGGAAGAGTAGCATACACAGGTGAAGGACCCAAGGTCTAGAAGATAAATTCAGGTGATAATTTAGGACAATCCAGCACCCAGGAGAACTACTGGGACACTGTTTAAGTAAAATCAACCTATAAAGTCTTGGTTCCTAAAGTACTTTGAGGTCTAGAAGAACTGGATTGGGATAGGGCCTGCTATTAATCAGTTTGCTCTTAGGGAAATGAAGTGAACACCCACCTTCCAGGATGGATATTCTCACACCTTAAAAGAGTCACAATGACCATGGTGCCCTCCTAGACTTGCTGATTCCTAGGTGGGCACCACGTGTCTCCATTTTTAACCAATTTCATGGTGATAATGATGCTGCTAGTTATTGCAGGAACCCTAAAAACCACTGTTTTGTGAGAATCAAGTGTCTGAAGTGAGACTCCACACGGTTCCTAGCATGAGGCCACCGAAGACCACTACAGCTACAGTATTTCTAGCCGGCAGGGGCCTTCCTTCTCCCACGAGCCTGATCCACGCGGTACAACCCAGAGACCACTGCGCCTTCACCTCGCAGGCCCACGGCCCTCGCGAGGGGGCGTGGCAGCATCGGTGGGCGCAGCAGTCTGTCTGTGCGGTGAAGGGTGGGGGCCAGGCGGGCTTGTTACTGCGCCTGCGTGAGGCAGGCAGAGGGCGTGGCCCCGCTCCCGGCTGGCCGGAAGCAAGAGGCTGCCTAGGTGGGCTGGCTGGCGTCCCCTTTCCGGCCGGTCCCCATGGAGGCACTGGGGAAGCTCAAACAGTTCGATGCCTACCCTAAGACTCTGGAGGACTTCCGGGTGAAGACCTGCGGGGGCGCCACGGGTAGGCCGCAGCGGGGCCGGGGTTACGGGGAAGGGGTTGTCCTAGAGGTTGGCCCGGGCACCTGGACTCTGCACGGCCTGCTAGTGTCTGAGACAGTGCGACAGAGGCCATTCTGACCCTCGCCCCCCGCCCTGCAGTGACCATCGTCAGTGGCCTTCTCATGCTGCTACTGTTCCTGTCCGAGCTGCAGTATTACCTCACCACTGAGGTAAGGGGTGGGGTGTAGCGCGCGAGCAGACGGGGCGGGGCATTCTAAGGTAGGACCTTTGGGGTGGGAGTGGGCACCGAGAGGCAGGGGCCCAGCCTGATGATGTAGCGCTGCCGCAGGTGCATCCAGAGCTCTACGTGGACAAGTCACGGGGAGATAAACTGAAAATCAACATCGATGTCCTTTTCCCGCACATGCCTTGTGCCTGTGAGTACCTCAGCAAGGGTGGGAGTGGAAACCCCAGAGGGTGGACTTCCAGATTTTCACCTCCAGCCTTAGAATGTGGACTGGAACCCAGGACAACCTCTTTCCCCTAGGCCGGTTCTGGCTCTGTCCTGACACAAGACAGGTTCTTTTCTTCCAAAATCCAGGCCCCTCTTCCCTAGCGTCTCGGTATTTAAACTTGATTTTCTGCTTCCAGATTTGAGCATCGATGCCATGGATGTGGCTGGGGAGCAGCAGCTGGATGTGGAACACAACCTGTTTAAGAAACGACTAGACAAGGATGGCATCCCCGTGAGCTCAGAGGCTGAGCGGCATGGTAACCAGGGTGGGAGCTGGTCTCAGGTCCTAGAGCTGGACACACCCAAATCTTACCTTCTGGCAGGTGGACTGTGGCAGGCTCATTGACATTAAAGAGCTAGCTAGTGCCTAGAGAAATCAACTCACTTGCCCAGAGTACCCCACTACTGAGAATGAGAGGCTGGGATGGTGGCACACACCTATAATCCAAGCACTTGGGAGGCTGAAGCGGGAGGAGCACTGCAAGTTCAAGGCCAGTTTGGTCTATATAGTGAGTTCAAGCACAGTCTGAACTACATAAAAAGTCCCTGCCTCAAAAAAAAAAAAACAAAACAAAGAAGGGGCCTGCCAGATAGCTCAGCAGATTAAAGTGCCTGCTAAGACAGACGCAGGGGCTGGGGTTTGGGGTTTGATCCCTGGCTCACCACGTTGGCCCTGCCCCTGGGGTGTGCTGAGATGGCATTTGAGATTGGGGGTGAAAACAAGAGGATCACTATGAGTCCCACCTGTGTAGTGAGCCCCTGTAGACCTTGTACTAAATACATTTAAAAAAAAAAAGAGTAGAGCCAGCCATGGTAGCACGCAGCTGTAATCCCAGCTGCTCAGCAGCCTAAGGCAGGATGATCAAAAATTCTACACCAGCCTGGGCAACTGAAGGAGACCCTGTCTGAAAATAAAAAGCTGAGGATGTGAGTTGGTGCTACAGTACTTACCTAGACTACACAAGGCTCCTGATGCAATCCCTCGTCCTGAGAGAAAAAACAAAACAGAGCCCATGGGTCCAGCCTTTATATATTAAGCTGGATACTTCATGCGGCTTTCATTCTGTTTATTGTACTCTGAGTAACAGAAGCTTGAGGAGGGCCCTTCTAAGCCTGAATATTTGCTTCCCCAGCCCACTGGCTGCATTGAGCCCTCAGTACTCTTTCCTTTGGAATGCAGGCAGTCAAGGTTAACAGTTGAGGTTCTCAAGGTCTAGTTTTGTCTTTTGCAGTCTATGAGCCTCAGCTCTGAGGTGATGATAAAACCCTAGTACTTCATCCCATGGGTTAAAGGATCTAATAATGCAGATGATCCCTTAGAGTTGTCTGGCCTAAGATTGTTGTGACTTGATGGTGGTGCAACAGTATATCTATACAGCTATTTTTTTATTTTTTTTTATGTTTTGGCCAGCTCAGCCCACCTTGAGTATGGGGCCGGTGCAGCATGTAGTGCCGGAGATCAAACTGCAGTCCCTGCAGTTGCCTAGGCTTGCCTAAGCAGGCGCTTTAGACCACTGAGCTATCTTGCCGGCCCAATATACAGCTGTTCTGTTCACTTTCAGTAGAGTAGTCAGTAAATATAACTAGAGGTACTCAGTAATTTTTATACAATTTTTTAGGCTTTGTAGTAGGTGGTTGTACCCAACTTTAGGCTAATATAAGTAATTTTGAGTACGTTTAAGGTAGGATAGGCTAAGTTATGATATAGATTAGGTGTGTTAAATGCATTTTTAAATTACCATATTTCAACCTTTCTTTTTTTCTTTTGTATTAAATTTATTTATTTATTTATTTGTTTGCTTGTTGTGTTTGTTTGTTTCTTTATTTTATTTTATTTTGTGGCTGGCTCAGCCTGCCCTGGTGGTGGGGGCTGGCGCAGCATGTGGTGCTGGGGATCGAACCGCAGTCCCTGCAGTTGCCTGAGCTTTCCTAAGCAGGCGCTTTAGACCACTGAACCATCTCGCCGGC
>PVKN010020283.1:0-15991 GCA_004027915.1 Capromys pilorides
TCATACCCCAGGATGGGCCCTTGATCCCTCTCTAGGGAGGAGCCAATCATATCCTAGGCAGGCCCAGATCATGCTCCAGGGAGGAACCAATTATAACACATAATCCTATTGGATCATGACTCATGTCTCAAACTCTAGAAGTCCCCACCCCATGATTGCATGAGGCTTTGGGGGGACAGCTAGACATAAACCATAACAGTGTGCAAAAGTGTCAAACTAGGATTTATACACGTCAGAATTTTTTGTTTTTGTTTTTGTTATGCTGTACCGGGAATCAAACTCAGGACCCTGTACTTGCCAGGCAAGCACTTATTCTACTGAATTATCTCCCCGGCCCGATTTATACACATGTTATGTTCCATGGAAACATTTTTTTGTTTGTTGGGGGGAGGGGGGGTGTTTATGTATACCTGAGTATTACAAAGGGTATGAGACACGATACCACTCCAGAATTTGTTTGTTTTTTCGTTTAAAATTTTCTTTTGATTTTTCTGGTAAAAGTAGCCCAATTCAGTACAATGGCACATGAAAAGCAGGTTTGCAAGTTTTAGAGGAGGTCAAAAAGAACATCATCAAGCCAGATGTGGTGGCACATACCTGTAATGCCAGCTTTTAGAAGGCTGAGCCAGGAGGATCCCTTTGAGTTTGAAGCCAGCCTGGGCTGCAAAATGAGTTCAAGGTGAGCCTGAAGTACACGGTGAAACTCTGTCTCAAAAAGACAAAAAAAAGAAAAGAGAACATCAGAATACTCATGCATGGATGATGAAGATGATCCATTATGGTAAAATACATGCTTTCATGAAAGAAGAGTAACTGGTTTGATGTTCGCTGTATGAGCCAAAGTTCCTGTGATAGGGCTGGCCGAAAACTCAGCAGACTATAAAGTGCCTGCTTAGGTAGGCACAGGGACTAAATTTTGATCCCTGTTGTTTCTGTTCTGGCCCTGTCCCTGGGGCGTACTAAGATGGTGAATGAGACTAGGCATGGTGGCACATGCTTATGATCCCAGTACTTGGGAGGCTAAAAACGGGATCACTACGAGTCTGATCTATATAGTGAGACCCTGTAAACCCTATACTAAATATATAAATAATTTAAATAAATAAAAATTTTAGAAAAGTTCCTGTGACAGTGAAATGGAGCAAGAATCAACAAGAATTGAGTAATATAAGGCAGAGAAAATGCAAAATATGGGTACATATTTGACTAATCAAAGTGTTTCAAAATGGTCACCCCACCAAATGGAGCCATCCAATGTTAAAACTAGGTCTGAAAAAACAGTGAGGGTCTTGGCAGGGATGAAATGTATTAGCATGTGTATACAGCACCCTCTGTTATATTCTGAGCGCTAGGAGTACAGTGTGATGGTAGAGTGGCTCCCTAGAATAAGTCAGGCACTGCCATGAAATGTTGGAAATTGTAACAGGCGAAATGCTAAAAGATGCTGTGAAAGACCCAAAGGCTGAGATGCAAGTAAAACATTCTCTGTGCACCAGTATCCATATTCAAACCTCTATTTAATATGACACCTCACTGGATGAACAGAAAGCATTCATAGGTCTGCTGTACTTAGCTGGGATTTCTCATGGTTATCACAGGCATGTAAAAGACTTATGGAAGAGGAGTGGATCAAAATATGGCATTAAAAGAGGTTGGGAAAGGGGCCGGGAAGATAGCTCCATGGCAGAAGTGCCTGCCTGGCAAGTGCAAGGTTATGAGTTTGAACCCTGGTCCCGCGAAAAAAAAAAAAAAAAAAAAAAAAAAGAGGTTGGGGAGCTAGCTCAGTAGAATAAATGCTTGCCTGGCAAGTGCAAGGGCCTAAGTTTAATCCCTGGTTCCGCAAAAAAAAAAAAAGAAAAAAAGGGATTACAGGCACATGCCACCATGCCCAGTCACAACATAGGGAATAAAAATTTATGCTCTTGTAGATGTGAAGACTTATGATGCTTTCAATTTAGGCATTTGAGTTCTAAATCCAGAATTCAGCCACCAGGTCCTTATTTATGTAGTAATGATGTTGTGAACAGACTTGTTGCTCCTATCTCTAAAGGGGGTGCGGGGACTGGGGAGACAGCTCAGTAGAATAAGTGCTTGTCTGGTAAACACAAGGACCTGAGTTCAATCCCCAGTTCTGCAAAAAAAGAAAAAAAAAGAAAAACTAATCAGAATGTGACATTGGACAGTTGGTTTACAGGTTTCCAATTGATGTTACATTGTAACATGTAACAGCACAAATTGACCCGTACATGAGCAAAGCAGAAATTCCAAATGACGTGTTGCAATTTCAAAACAGAGAATTGAATAGTACAGTCTTCGGATTTCAGAAAAATATAACATTGGCCTCATAAATAGCAAAGAAGAACAAACTGATACTGCTGGTGTTAACTTTGCACCATGGTGTAAATACTGATAGGAAAACCCCAACAGAGTGGAAGTCTGAGATGGAAACTTTCTAAAACAAAACCAAAGATGGAGTAAATGTTGTCGACGCGCTATGCAGCAACTATGGTGTCATTTGAAGCACAGAGCATTGGCCAGTGTTGTGTTTTACTCAATCCTAAACGTATGTGGCATAAGTGGGGTAATAATTTATGAAGAAAATAACAAGTGCAAAATACCATGAAGAAATTTTCTGAGAGGATTGGAACTGGAGCTCATAAGAGCTCATTACAGAAGAGAAAAACGAAAAAATTACAGACCGCAGCAGCGAACTGACAAGTGAAGGAGAAGGTGCAAAATCCCAAAGACCTGCTAGATCAACAGGAAAAAAAAAAAGTCAACTGTGCTCTACAAGAAAGGACAGGAAAACAAGACCTACATGTACTCAGTGTAAGTGATACTTGTTATAGATCATGCATTTGTGATGTGTGAAGACTCCCTTGGCTCTGACAGCTAAGACAAAGCTTATTTCCATTTTATTTGTGTTTACACTGCAGTTCTTGTGGGTTTTTAAGCAAGTAGACAGCTGATGTCAAAATTTTGTGCTTTTTTAAATAAGCACTCAATATTTAAAATGCAATGCATTATTTTGTGATTTTTTTTCATGTTAAGTACATTTTTTTCACTGTTTAGTACAACTCATAAAATTAAAAGTAATAGTTTGTCTCAGTTACTCTTCTCTCATTGCTGGGACAAATACACAACACCTAAAATGAAGGAAGGAAAGGTTTATTTAGCTCACAGGTTACTGAAGGTTTCAGTCCATACTCGGCCGGCTCCAAGGCAGACTGGCACATGGCAGAGATCAGCAGTTCATGGCAGGGGAACAACAGCAATTGCAACAGAGGCAACAACAGAGAGAGTCTGTTTCTGTCTCTCTCTCTTACATTACATTCAGGCTCTCTTGTTTCAGCCTATCCGCCTCAGGCCAAACCCATAATCCCAGTAGTACTCAGACCCATAATCTCACCAGTACTAAAACCTATAGTCCCAGTGGATCATGAGTTAATCTCAAACTCTAGAAGTCCTGACCCCATGACTGCATGAGTTTTTTGGGGGGACAACTAGACACAACCATAACATAATTCATCAGTAGAAATATTCTGAAGAATAAACGTGGCTGTGACACTCCCATGATTATGCTTTGAAACGACAAAAAATGCACTATGCTCTGAAGGCTAGTGTGAACTTTAACATCTTTGTTTAAAAATTATCTTGTCCGGAGGATGGGGAGATAGCTCCATGGCACAGTTGCCTGCCTGACAAGTGCAAGGTCATGAGTTTGAACCCTGGTCCCACAAAAAATAAAATAAAATGAAAAAATAAAAATTATTGCCAGGCGTGGTGGCATACACCTGTAATCCCAGCACTTGGGAGGCTGAGACAGGAGGATCAGTGTGAGTTCGAGACCAGCCTGGGCTACAAAAGCGAGCTCAAGGCCAGCCTGCACTGCATAGTGAGACCCTGTCTCAAAAAGACAATCAATCAATCAACAAATAAAAAATTATCTTGTCCTGTTACAAAAGAGTGGAGTTAGAGACCAGGGAGATAGTTCAGTGGCATAAACACTTGCCTGGAAAGCACAAGGTCCTGAGTTCAGTACCTGGTACAAAAAAGAAAAAGAAAAACTCGAAGAGGGGAGTTAGAGCCTCAGTTCCACCATATGCAGTGTTAACTCATCATGGATGGAAGAGTTAAGTGTAACAGCTGAAACTTATAAAACTCTTGGAAGAGTGGGTTTTGGTTTAAGTAAGAAAAGCAAGCCCTTGGGTACCAAGAGTTATGCCGCTGTAGGGATGCTTTTCTCAGTTCTGTGCTTTGTTGTTGCACAGGACTGTCCTGTACTTTGTGCTCTCTGGTGGTGAGAAGCTGAGTCTCATCAACAGGCACTGCTCAGTCTTGCTCACTCTGCGCAGGCACAGTAAGTAATCAGCCTGTCTGCTTGCTGTCGCCAACTGGGCACTTTCTGCTACATGCATTTGCAGTAGCTCAGGCAGTACCCCAGTAGGAGGCATCCAGAACTGGCCAGGCCTTGTCCTTGTTCTCAGAGTCCAGGGTCTTGTGGGTCCTTCAGAGATCACTTGCCTGTCCTGCAGGGGAGGACTGGGATTCATTTGCTTTTTTAAACAGATATAGTCCTTGCCTCAAAAGTTATTGTATAAAATGTGGAAACTTTCTTGTTTGTGGAGTGCACAGAAAAAGACTGACACAGATGTTCAGAACTTAACTTGATCTTTCACTTCAGGACCTGCTATTTTCAGGGTTCATAGCTGGGTATGGCAACACACACAGGTAACTCCAGCACTCAGGAGGCCAAGGCAAGAGGATCACCCTGAGTTCAAGGCCAGTCTGGGCTGCATAGCAATTTTCTGTTTCAAAAATTCAAATATAAAAAACTAAATAAATAGATTCAGAGCTCATTGATAGAATCCCTTTGAGGTTGTCAGTAAAGCTGCCAGGGGTCACACAGCTGTTAACCCAGCCTCTCATGCACTTGTGCTGTCAAGCTATACCTGACTCTGCACCATAAATTAGGAAAAAGTCTTAGAGGCAGTTGGCCAACATGATGGAAGAGAGGGGAGTGTAGGAAAATCACCAAGTAGAGTAAAACAGTCCCCTTTTTGCCACTGTCTTGATACCAAGAGGTAGCTGGACCTGGGACAAATTATGTTGGCACCTTGATGTCCCCATCTGTAAAACTTGGAATAACAACAGCACCTCCTTTAGGGAGCTCTGCTGGGAATGAAAAGAGATAGCAGTTGTTAAGCACGTGTGTGTGTGTGTGTGTATGTGTGTGTGTGTGTACACAGAGGACCCACGTGTGTGTGTGTGTGTGTGTGTGTGTGTGTGTGTGTGTGTGTGTGTACACAGAGGACCCACATGTATTTTCCCCTGCTGGGCATTGACCCCAGGGCTTACATGGTCGGCAAGAGCTTCTCCCTGAGCCGTGTCCTCAGCCACTACTCTTATGTAATCCCTGCATCTTGCTTTTCATGTTTTCTACACAGAGATTTTCATTGTTTTTTTTTTTGTGTCCTGCATAGCATGTTGTGCAGTATGCATGGCAAGTGTGAGCTTTGATGGTGGCGCACAGTCCAAGAATCTGTAGATTTTGCCATCACTGCCGATCCATTTCCTGCTGGACACTCAGTGTGCTTCCAGTAAAAACGCTTCTGGCCACAGGTGTTTTGCTTCATCTTTCTTATTTTGCAGTGCTAGGCTAAAACCCAGGCATTGTGCATGCCACAACCCCAGCCTATGAACATTTTTCCTTTGTAGAACAGACTTTGCTTCCTGGGAAGGCCCAGCACGTAACTTCTCTCTATCTTTGTCACTTTGTCCCCAAACGGGTAGAGCAGTGTATGCCCAAGTAAAGTGTGGGTCCCAAGACAATGTGATGCTGCACTGGGGAGCCTGCACCTGGCCCTACCAGATGCTCTGCTGCCCTTTTCTCTTCATCGCGGCCCTCAGTGCCCTCAGTTTGCTGTTCAGAGTTGAGGCCTATTCTCCACAGCTTTCCAGGCAACTGTCTGCCTTGATAATCTCGCCAGTCAACACCCACATTCACAGCGATCCTCACATGTAACCACATGACTCTTTGGCCCTTTAAAATCATGTTTGACTGGGGCCAGAGGTGCAGGGAGGTGAAATAATAGCTCTTCAAATCTGCAGTAAAAAATGGCCTCCAATAAAACTACACTGCAAAAAATGGGAAAGAAACAAATTGGAAAAAGTAAAAAAGTTGAGGAAGCAGAACCTGAAGAGTTTATGGTAGAAAAAGTACTGGACCAACATGTAGTGAATGGGAAGGTGGAGTATTTTCTGAAGTGGAAGGGATTTACAGATGCTGACAATACATGGGAACCTGAAGAAAATTTAGATTGTCCAGAGTTTGTTGAAGCATTTCTTAATTCGCAAAAAGCTGGTAAAGAAAAAGATAGTACATAAAGAAAATCTTTATCTGACAATAAATCTGATGATAGCAAGTCAAAGAAAAAGAGATGCTGCTGACAAATCTAGAGGTTTTGCTAGAGGTCTTGATCCTGAACAATGAATTGGTACCACAGATAGTGGTGGAGAATTGATGTTTCTCATGAAAATAAAAGATTCAGATGAGACTGACTCAGTGTTAGCTGAAGAGGCAAATATGCAATGTCCTCAAATCATAATTGCTTTTTTAGGAAGAGAGACTAACTTGGCATTCTTGTCCAGAAGATGAAGCTCAGTAACTTACGTCAGATATATAGATATAAATATAGATATAGTATGGATCTTGGTTTTGGTTTACTGGTATGGAAAAAAGAATTCTAATGAAAATCAAGTTTAATATGTCAGTTTTGAGTATTTGGGGGAGTTGTTGGGTTTTGTTTTGCATCTGTAGATGCTTTGAACAAATAAAGCTTTTGTAGATGCTTCAAAAAATAAAATAAAATCATGCTTGAAAGGTGAAGTCATCCAAGTGTATCAACTGCTAAGATCCAGCCTGGCTCCTGCTGGTGCTGGAATAGATGAGTGGCTCTATCGACAGAGGCCACAGTACCCTGGTCCTGCAACCCTTACTGACAGGGTATATTAGAGAAGAATTGCTGTTGGCTAAGAGTCTGGCTCTAGGGCCAGGGTAAGGCACATATGGTGACAGCCTACTCTCCATAGTCTCAGGGCATGCCTGGGCAACAGGTGATGAAAGCAGGAAGCAGGTATGAAACTGTCGCCTCTCTTTTTTCTTTTTTTCTATTTTTTACTTTTTGAGACGGGTCTTGCTATATAGTCCAGCCTGTCCTCATACTGGTGGCCATCCTACCTCAGCAGGAGGAATCACAGACATGTGCTACTAACCTCAGATTTTTCTTCTCATGAAACCACCAGGAGTCCTGGGACTCCACCCTGATGGCATCTAACCCCAATCACCTCTCACAGCCACCACCTCTGAGTACCAGAGTCAGATTAAGTCTCCAACCTCTTTGTCACTCTACTCAGAGATTAAACCCCCACATGAATTTTGGAGGGAAAAATCGTATCCTAAGTATTGCACACGTCTTTGTATTTTGACTTTTTCCCAAATGAGCCAGTAGCTGGCTCTAGCAAAGTGCTAGCACTTGCTGTCCTGGCATGACTGCCACCGTGCTGTCTTTACCCTCACAAGTGATCTAGTTTGAGTGATAAAGTGCACCATCACTCTGGTCCCAAGGGGTTCCCTTCATCACTGGGCTGTCTGCCTGTACTTATTCCTCCCTGCCTCTGGCCACTACTGTCTGTCCAGCAAAGATTCATCCATGTCACTCTTCCTCCCAGGCTTAACCTAGGACTCTGTGTGTGTCCAGCCCCATTCTTGGTACTGAGTGGGGTCCAAGGCCTGCTGCCTTACCTGTGGGGTGTGTGTGTGTGTGTGTGTGTGTGTGTGTGTGTGTGTTTGTGTGTGTGTGTGTGTGTTTTACTGAGGATTGAACCCAGGGCTTTCTCTCTGATCTCTACTTCTAACCCATCTATCCATTCTCTCATTTATTCAGACACTTAAATTTTGAGACAAGGTCAGCCTCCCACAGTTCTTGGATTACTGCTGTGTGCCTCCCACCAGCCCCTGCTGAATTCTCATCACCTGCTAAGCATTCACTCAGTCCTCCTGTTTCATCCCTTTTTGTTCTTGTGCGTCCCAGTGATGCTTGTCAATGGCAGAGGCTACACACTGTTCATTTCTTTTGAAAGTTGCCCTTTGTCCTTCAGAACTGCTCATTTTGCAGTCAGGTAGCATCCCTTATCTATTCCTATTTGGGAGTTTTAAAGTTTCATTTGCTTTCATTTCCATCTTAAAGGTAAACCGTCTTACCAGGACGTACCTGCTGTGTGTGTGTGTGTGTGTGTGTGTGTGTGTGTGTGTGCAGGGCCTTTCTCTAAGCTCTACTCCCAACCCATCCATCTGTTCTTTCATTTATTCAGACACTTATTTAAATTTTGAGACAGGGTCTTGCTGAGTGACCAAGTTGCCTAGGTCACTCACCACTCACCATTCAGAGCAGCATTGCTCTCAGCACTCACTGCCCTTACCCAAGTCAAACGTAACAAGGCTCGTTAGACTCAGAAAGCTTCTTAGTTAAGCTCACCCAGACAATCAGGGTCAGCAAACAGTGGTCAGGGCGGCTGCATTGTGGTGCACAATCCATGTTCCTTTGGCTCATATGGGCAGAGATGGAGGCTTATAGGCACAGAAATGCCTGCAGGAGAAAGCTGAAGTGAATGGCTTCTGAGAATTGCCTTGGTGCCTGGACAGCTGAATGTTGCGTTTTATCTGCAAGTAGGGCTTTCTGATGCCAGAGGCTCTTCTCCCCCAACCAAGTGCCTGCCTACCTGCCTGCCTGCCTGCGTTCAGTTGGATGTTCATTTTCAACGAGGAGAAGTGAGTGTTTTGATGAGGAGTCCTGCCAGGCTGGATCAGTACAGTAGCAGAGTGGCAGCAGTCATTCGTAGATCACAGTGGGTTCTTCAGAGATCTTGCTCTTTACCTTAACCAGGTGACTTCCGCATGGTAATCGGGGAGGAAAAGATGAAGGTGCAGAATATTGTGAAGCCCAACGTAGCCTGTTTCCGGGAGCTGTATGGCAGCATACTGCAGGAGGACCCACAGGTGGTGTACAAGAGCCAGCAGGGCCACCTGGAGGTAAAGTGCCCACTCACGAGATCTCTGAGACCGAAACTGTTGCGGGGAAGCTGCAGAACCCTTGGGCTATAGTAGCAGCATTTCTCTGAAAAAGCAAGTGTCACCAAGCCTGGACTTCTGTTTCTTTGGTAATAATAGAGTAGTAGGGCAAAAGAGTGGCAAAAGTGGGAGGGAGCTGTTTTCCCAGGTGTGTCCTTGTCATTACTTGGAATTCTCAGTGTGAACTAACCACCAATTCAGAAGAGTCCCTGCCCCTCCAGCCCTGTGTGCCTGCAGTGGTCACCACTGACAGTTTTCCCTGGTTTCCACTTTTGTAAAACTTTGTACACACAGGCATAGGAGGAGGTTCGAGCTTTTTTGTTTGGTCCGGTTTTATTTTATTTCATTTATTTATTTTTTTGCAGTACCAGGGACCAAACTAAGGACCTTGTGCTTGCCAGACAAGCACTTATTCTACTGAGCCATCTCCCCAGTCCCTTCATTTTATTATTTCATTTTTTTGTTTGTGTGTGGTGGGGGGACTGGCTCAGCTCACCCTGGGGGTGGGGCTGGTGCAGCATGTGGTGTTGGGGATTGAACCACAGTGCCTGTGCTTGCCTCTTGCCTGGGCAGGTACTTTAGACTACTAAGCTGTCTTGCCAACCCCCTTATTTTATTTTTTATTTTTATGTATTTGGTATAGGGTCTCATTACATAGCTCGGACTCGTAGTGATCTTCCTGTTTTCAGCTTCCCCAGCACTAGGATTATAAGTATGCACCACCATACCTGGTCTCGGTGGCCAGCTCAGCCTGCCCAGGGGAAGGGCTGGCATGGCATGTGGTACTTGGGATTGAACCCAGGCTCTTAGTCTGCTGAGCTATCTCACTGGCCCTTGGTTTGGTTTTACATAAATGGGCTCAGACATACTTTTCTGAAAATTGATTTTCCTCTGTTGTTTGTTACACTTTGGAACTTGGCTGTTTGATACCATATAAAACTTTTTTAATCAAGGTATTTATAAAAGTAACATTAAATGTTTGAAAATGTAAACAGCCTTTCTTCGGAGCAAAGAAATTGAAATTTAAGATTTCTTAAACTGTAGAAATCACAGGGCTGTTTTTCCTTTAGCATAAAGAACACTGTATTTGACTTCTTTTATCCTCTTCCACTTCACATGATAGGGACAGCTAACATTGTATTAATAGTGGATTATTAGATTGTCTAGAATAGAAAAGAATACTTTAAAACATAAGAATTACATTACAAAGAAGACAAGAGAATGACATGTGGAGCACTAGAATCCCCATACTGTGGTTTCAATCTGATGGCTGCCCCCAAGAGTTCTGTGTTAGGTGCTGGTCCTCAATGTGGCAGAGTCAGAAATGGGGCTTTTGGAAGTGACTGGATCACGAGGGCTCTAACTTGATCACAAAGACTCTAACCATCAGTGGATTAATGCATTTAATCTCAGCTCTGTAGTCTTGTTAGGAGATGGTGTCTAACTAGATAGAGCAAGTCATAGCAAGCGTGGCTTTGAAAGGTAGATTTTTGTCCCTGGCCTCTTCCTGGAGGTTATTTCTGAGTCTCTCTTTCCTGGCCACCATGAGGTAAGCAGCTGTCCTGCACTATGCCTTTCCACCATGAAAAGCAGTGGTCTAAAAGCTTAAGAGTAATGGAGCCAACAACAATGAGCTGAAACCTGGGAAATGGTAAGCCAAAATAAAGCTTTCTTCCTTGTAAGATCTTTTGTCACAGTGACAGTAAAATAGACCAACACACACATCACCAACACACCCTGATTCGTGTGATGGTTAACTCCATATTGTACATGATATAATTCAACTTGTCTCTCTTAATTCTTTTCAATTTTATGCTTCATTTTTGCCATCGTGCCATGCAGATGAGGATTTTTTTTCACTGTTTTATACTACCTTTATCTGTTCACACTCACACACTTTTTTTAAAAACAAAGTTTACCACTGTTTTTAAAAAATCTTTATTTATTTGATACAGGGTCTTGCTATGCAGCTCAAACTCAGAGCAATTCTCCTGCCTGAGCCTCCCCAGTGCTGGGATTACAGACATATCCCACCACACCAGTTTCAGCACAACAGGGGGCCGGCTCGGCATGCAGTACTAGGATTAAACCCAAGTCCTTGTGCTTGCCAGGCAGACACTTAGAACACTGAGCTATTTCCCCAGCCTTTGTCTCTTTTTCTTTCTCTCTTTCCTGTTTCTTTGAGGGTGTTGGTTCAGCTTTGTGGAAGAATGTTTCACATTGCCTGTTACTACTACTGTTGAGTTTTCAGTTTCTCTTGAATATTCTTTCTAATTGCAGCTGATTGTTTTATTGATGGATCATTTTTTTGTTTGCCTCTTTACTGATCCCTACTATAATTTTTGAAGTTTCCCCTTACTCCCTTCATTTCTCCCTGTTTCCTGTTCTCACTTGAGTCTCCTGTCTCTCCTATGTTGGATTCCCTCATGTATCAGGATGACTTTCTGGCCTGTCTTAAAACAGCAAGGCTCTAAGACACAGGCTGTGAGCTCTCTATGGTGGACAGGGCTCAGCAGCTGGTGGCTGCACTATAGAATAATGGGGCAAAGATTGCTTTGTCAGAGGAGCCCAGAGAACCATTTCCTCACCAGGTGGAGGACCTAGGTGGATAATGTGTATCTTACCACTGCCCTTTCAGAATGGAGCAAGGAAAAATTTACTGCAGCGTGAGGATAAATTTGGGCACCTTGTTCCATTCCCCATTGTTTGCTTTGCCAGAGAAGCCTACAAGGTCAGACATGAGCTGCAGCTTCCAAGCTGTAGCGGATTCCCATCTTTTCCTCCTCTGCCACCCACTCCAGATTCCCTGCACTCTCTTCCAGCATCACTCTTCATCTAGAAGAGGTGACCCATGCCCAAGTCTTTGAGGAGTAGGAGACCTCACTTCAGCTATCTTATTGTCCCCTAATGACCAAAACTGGGCAAGGGAGCTGGGTAGGGTGGAATGCTGTAGTAATCCTAGCACTCTGGGAAGCTGAAACAGGATTACAAGTGCAAATCCAGCCTGAGAAGCTTAGCAGTTTAGAGAGGCCTTATCTCAGAAGCATATATAAGAGAGTCTGGGAATGAAGCTCAGTGCCAAGGCCCTAGGTTTAATCCTCAGTTCTATACACATGCCTGTGAACAATCAGGCAAGGGGTACTCAGACACATATATCCAGTCTGTCTCCTGTCAGTCATCTTCAGTTGAACTTAAAGCATGACTCTAACATGACTGGGCTGTCCTAGCTTGAATGTTAGTGGGATGCAGAGACCTCTGGCCACAAAGACTTAGAGCTGTGGAAAGAAAGCACAGGGCTCCCAGGTAGCACAGAGGAGCAGTGAGAAGCAGGGCTATGTCTCCTTCCACCCCCTTGGTCCCCAGGCCCATATCTCCAGCTAGCTGGGAACATAGTAGGATGTGACTGATGAGCATTACCTTAGGATGGACTTAACCCACTATGTACACAGTGTTATTGCCATGTTGAGGCCTCTATCTCTTGATTGCTTTGTCACAGATTTCCCCAGGTGGCCTGGGACATTGTGGGCCAGGCCACCAAGAACCCCAGCACCCGGTGCTAGGTGCTGTGGTGGTCTGAGCCTGCTGCTGCCCTCCACATTGCTCTGCCTTGGAGCAGGCACTGTCACCAAAGCCTCTTTTCCATCTGCCCAGCAAGAAAGGTGGGCTAAATCCTCTCATCTCAGTAAGTGAATCTGAGCATGCTTTCTGGGCATGGAGTGTGCTGCCTGCAGAACCATAGAGTCTAGCAGGCTTCTTTCTTTTAATGCAGATGTGAAGTGCAGGAAGTCAGCCTTCACTCTGAAAGAGACACCCCAGCATAGTTCCAATCTCTGGACGCCTAAGTACTTGGCCAAGGAGGAAGGCTCCCAAAATGTCATGGGTTTCTCATGGGTATCTCCCCCTTAGGGCTCCAGTGTCCTGCATCTTGTGTCAGTGATACAGTAAACCAACAGGATAGCCACTGATGTCTGGTCAGCTATAGATCAATAAGATATCTACATAGCCTGGTTCTCTTCCATTGACATGCTACAGAGTTAGTTCTGGCACAGACCCTAAGACATACTATTCTCTGTCTCATGTGAATACGAGAACAATCCAACCCTCCCTGCTATGCAGGATGAGAAGGAACACCTTTGTCCCCAGGCCTGGAGCCCCAGTATACCCATGTCATCTGGCCCTGCATCTAGACTGACCACATCTCTCCTTGCCTAAGTGTGTGGTAGGGAACTGTTATATTATAATCACTGTATAGTTTCTGTAAGGCCCACATAGCCCTCAGAATGTTAACACTGGGTCCAGCAGGCTCATCCTTTTCTTTTCTACTGTGAATTTGTACTTTAATGTAATAGTAATTGACTGTGCATTTCAGTTCCTTTCCCTGAGGGATACAGGACACTATATTTGTTACGTACTTGGTGTGACAAACAGTAAGGTGTATGCACATTAGCAAAAGTGGTAAAGCAGGATTTTTACCTATGTTATGCTCCACGGAACTGGTTTTGTGTATGTTTACCTGACCATCACAGAGGGTCCCATAGGCCCATGCCACTGCAGAATTCATGTTAGGACAGTTTTCTTGACTTCAGGGAAGATAGAAGAATGGTAAGCAGCAGAGTAAGAAGGGAGAGGTAGTCTGTGGAGACTTCTCCTTGAGTTGGGACTGACTTTTTGGAAGGAGCAGTTCAAACTTGCAGATACACAGTAGCTGCAGATAACACCAGAGCCCTCCAGGGAGAGACACAACAGTGGAAGGGAGTAGTGGACATGGAGGACTACACTAGCTGGTGTTGAGTGTTGAAGGCTTGGTCATCCCACAAGAGAAAGCAATTGACCAGTTGGAGAGGGGCCAACTAAGCTCAGAACTCAGAATAACTGCTGGGTCTGTCTAGCAGCTCCTAGCTGAGTTCAGTCCTAAAGAAGGTATATTGATGGATGCAGGCTGAATGAGTCTGGTCTCAGCCTTGTGTCCAGAAGCCAGTCTGAACTTCAGTGGGAAAGAAGGTGCAGGTTCACTGAGATTATCCACTATGACACCATAAAGCTACTATAGCTGGCTTCCTGGGATAAATCAACATGGATCTGGACTCTGTCTCCACATGTTGTCCATCAGTGACAGCAGAGACAAACTGGAAGTGGATTGGTTTTTTTTTCTTTCCTCATTCTTTTTTCTTCTTCATTATTTGATCTTGTTTTTATATGAGTATAAACACAGTTTCTAGTTTCTTTGTAGTTATTGTTATGTTCTTTTATTTCTTCCTTTTCTCTTCCCCTCCTGTCTTCTGTACCAGTTTGCCAAAGTTTCCATGATCATCCTTTGGCCTTCAGCTTTGCTCCTAATCTTTTCTTTTTCTTCTATTTCTGTTTTTCCCCCAGTCTCATTTAAATTTTCTCCTCTGAGGATAAAATTGCTATATTGAGGGTTTATTTACTAAACATAATTTTCTGGTTCCTTTTAGATTTTGTTATATAACCACAAACTTAGTTCGTACATTTAAAGGTGGCACAGTGTTAGCATGGTTTGTCATTTTTCTAGGCTGGGTTTGATGCTATTGTTATTACTAATTGCACCACTTTAAAGAGTCGAGGTGACATAATTATTTTATCCAGTTTTGGAATACCAAGACTGAGATTTCCCAAGGATCATAAAAAATATTTCAGGCCAATGCCAAAGAACCAGAGGCTGGGCTAAGTAGACAGCAACTTCTCATCCCTAATAAATTGTAGAGGTATATTCTTGCAACAGACTCAAAACCTCAAAGCCAGCTACACACCTGAAAGACACCTCTGAGAAGTAGTGATTCCCTAAAGGTTCTAAATACTAGCAATAAAGCAACACCATTGACAATTTACAAGCATCAACCCAGAATTAAACTTTAAAAGAAGACAGGACACTTAAGATGCAACCCCAGATATCAAGTTTACAAAAGGCAAACCTAGGGAGCAATGAGGTAGGACAATCTGAAAGCCAACGACTTTGCCTCTCTGAAGTGGTAACAACAAAGCAAATGAATAAGGCTCTAGAAATAAAATAAAAAATAATTTATGGGATAATTACAGAGTTGGTGATAATGCAAAACATCTTCAGTGACTAAAGAAGAGGCAGATAAAGAAAAATAGAGGAGTTTAGTATGGAAACCATAGGCAACTAACATAGGAAAGAAATGGAATCCAGAAAACAGATTCAAGCAGATGTCCAAGAGACTAAAAATTCAATTGAAAATATCCATAGCATAATCAGCCAATTTGAGGACAGAATCTCAGATATAGAAGATAGGCATGTGGTTAGCAATCACACAAAAAAAAGGATTTCTTAAAAATAGCAAGGGACCACAGAAATAAATCTAGCAACTACTAGATGATGAACAAAGAATAACATAAGATGGATTGAAGTCAACAAAGAAGCAAGAAATAGCACAAATGGTATAAAAAACCTGTTCACAGATGTCATGGCAGAAAACTTCCCAGGGAGGAAAAAAGAATTTGACATTCAGATAAGTGAGGCATGTAGAACTCCAACTACCGTGCTGGCCCCACTCCCCAGGACACACTGAAACCTCAAGTGAGACTGGACATGGTGTTATGCACCTGTAATCGCAGTGCTTGGGAGGCTGAAAACAGGTGAATCACTATGAGTCTGATCTGTGTAGTGAGACCCTGTAGACACTGTACTAAATACATAAAGAAAAAGAATCATAGAACTCCAGTTAGCCTTGGGGCCGGCAAGATAGCTCAGCAATCTAAAGCACCTGCTTAGGCAACTGCAAGGACTGTGGTTTGAGCTCAGGTACCACATGCTGTGCCAGCCCCACCCCCAGGGCAGGCTGAGCTGGCCATTAAAGTTAAAAAAAAAAAAAAAAAAAA
>PVKN010020284.1:0-16005 GCA_004027915.1 Capromys pilorides
CTGGGCTTCCCGGAAGCTGGGCAGGCAGCCTCCACGGCAGAGGTGATGTTGCTCCCCACCCTCTCCAGGGCCTCCTTTCATCGTTTCCCCTCCTGAGAACATCACTGTCAACATCTCCCAGGATGCTCTGCTCACCTGCCGGGCAGAGGCGTATCCAGGCAACCTCACATACACCTGGTACTGGCAGGACGAGAACGTCTACTTCCAGAAGTGAGCAGCACCCTTCCCTGCCGGGCCTGGGGGTTCCCACTGCATGTTTCCAGGACAAGGACCTGGACAGGGCTTTGCTGTTGGCGCCAGGCTCTGGCGGCTGGGAGTGGCTGGATGGGGCATGTGTCTTACCCATGTGGTGAGGCCAGAGAGGGGCCTGAAGGCTTGGGGGACTCTGGGAATGCTGGGGAGCAGAGGTGACTCACTGGGACCTGGCTTGTCACGAGCCAACACCCCTTCCCTCTCCCCTGTGGTTCTACAGCGACTTGAAGCTGAGGGTGCGGATCCTGATTGATGGGACGCTGATCATTTTCCGGGTGAAGCCAGAGGACGCTGGGAAGTACACTTGTGTCCCTAGCAACAGCCTGGGGCGCTCGCCTTCGGCCTCGGCTTACTTGACCGTACAGTGTGAGTATGGATGGGCGGTGCAGGAGGATCGAGCCACTCTGGCTGGACTGGAGGCCAAGGACTTGGTCCTTGGAGGGCAGCCAGGCCAAGCCATCTGGGGGAGCATGGGTGGGAGAGGGAATGTCGGGGGGCGCCTGGCCATGCGATCATAGGCTGGCCTGGTGCTTGCTGGGACCCTCCGTGGGCTGATTTGTGCATCCGGCTTCCGGGGTGAGCAGACCGTATCGCTGGCTAGCTGTCCTTGGGCGTGGAGCGCCCGCTCTTACCCCTGTTGCTGAGCCTTGAAGGAGTCCTATGGGGGATTTTCTCAGGGGCCTGAGGGGGCCTGAGGGCCAGCTTGGACCATTTTTCGCACCGGCTGCACTCAGCTTTTCAGGCAGTGGGCGGTGTTGTGGGGGTAGAGGCCCTACCTGGGGTGGCCCGCTCCCTCCTGTGGCCTGTGCTCCTCTCCAGGGCCACGGGGGCTCCAAGAGCACGAGCTGCTTCTCAGGAAGGGCGCACGAGGAGGCTGATCCTTAATACTCCAGCCCTGTTGGTGGCTTTGTCCCCCTTGGGCAAGCTGAACGTTGTGACTGTGAGCGCGGGAGGGGATGAGTAATGAGGGTTAACGTCTTCCCTTTTATTTGTGGACGGCCCTGTCACTCAGCAACAAAGACCAGCATTTCTGCTGTGGGTGACAGACTGACAGACTTTCTGACCTGCAAGGGCTTATCGGGGCCTGAAGCGGCAGGGGTGAGAGTTGTAACAGTGCGGAGCCTGGCTGGGTGGCTCCGCATAAGAGCTGAGGACAAGCAGCAAGGACAAGTTGGTGGCCTGGCAGTGAAGCACTTCTGACAGCTGCACTGAATAGGGTGCTGGTAGCGGCCCCCGAAAGCAGGCGGAGTGGTGGAGTCTGGCTGGGCCTGCTGGGCCCCAGCCTCACCCCAAATTGTATCACTTATCTCCGGACCAGCACTGCTGGTGGAAGCCAACCTTCCCTCTCCACATCTGCCATGACCCAAAGGCTTTGTCTTGTGCCGAGGGCTCTGAGGCCCCGGATATGGGTGCAGCCTGCTGGACAGAGGTACCCTCAGAGGTGCCGGTGGGAGAGCAGGGGTGGCCCAGGCTGTGTGGATGTGAGGGGTCTCAAGTCCGGAGGAGCAGCCGCCACCTCACAAGCATGCCTCTCCCTGGACAGGAAGGTGCAGCGGCTCAGGGGCAAGGTCCGGGGCTCAGTGCTCCTCAGGACAGTGACCCTGACCAGCACTGAGTCCCATCCTGGAAGCTGAGGCCGTCTTTCTGTCAGACAGGTTTCCCTGTTTCTCCTGGCGCCGGCACCCCTACTCACTCCCACTTGTCCTTTTTTACCTCCTTTCTGCCTTCAAAGAGAATCCGGGGGGCTGAGATTTATAGGTGGGTGAGACAAGGATCTTTATTTCTGCTGAAGAGCAGTGTTCAGAGTATTTCCCATTCATAAACCCTTTGAAAACCTCGGAGGAAAAAAAAAGATTCCACCACACAAAAGTAGGAAGCGAAGTCTAAATATATAACGTGGTCTGATGTTTATGTAACGCTGTTCTCTGAAGAGCTCAGAATGCTTAGAAGATCCCAGCTCATTCATCCTCACAGCTTCGCTGGTTCTGGATCCTTCTCCGCAGCCCTCAGGGACTGGGGAGAGCTGAGAGACAGTGACTCAGCCTGTATCCCAGGGCCGCTGTCCTGCAGGCTTCGTCTGTTCCCCCGCCAGGATCTGGCGGGGAGGGTGGGGAGACTGTGTCCAGGGGAGGCTGGGCCTGCAGCAGAAGGCTTGAGAGGACAGAAACCCCCATGGCAGCTTTAGCTGAATGGTCTCCTGGGTGGCACTGGCTTGGGCTCAGGCTGTAGAGAGCCGGACCGTCTGCTCCCGGGACAGATGTCGGGAAGAGGAGCAGGTAGGGAAGGGTGGTCAGCGTGATCCAAGAGTAGGAAACTAGACCTCGGCAGTCACTGCCTGACAGGCAAGTCCGGGGCCAGAGGCTGGGCTGCCCCTGGGCTGTGGGCAGGCGGGGCACATGTGCTGGTTTTGCTGTGAGCCTGCTCTGCTGGCCAGCTGTCCAGGGGCCAGCAAGTTCGTGCAGTAGTGGATGCTATAGGAAGGCCATAGGCTAAGACTCGGGGAATGTGCTTTGAGGGCTCTGAGTACCTTGGCAGGGCCAGCGGGCTGGTGTCTGCAGCCTGCCTTGGCCTTGCAGCTGTGGGTGGTGTGTCGGTCTTGTTATCCTTGGTGGCCCAGCCCCTGGGCAGCTGGGTGCTGTGGAGCTACCTGGAGATGATGGGCCTGTGGGCTCTGCCTGGCTCACTTCCCTGCACTGCTCACCAGGATTCTCGCGTGTCCCTCGCCTCTCCCCCCTCAGACCCGGCCCGCGTCCTCAACATGCCCCCCGTGATCTATGTGCCTGTGGGGATCCACGGCTACATCCGATGCCCTGTGGACGCAGAGCCGCCAGCCACTGTGGTGAAGTGGAACAAGGATGGCCGCCCCCTGCAGGTGGAGAAGGTGAGTGGCCAGAGTGGGGGGCCCTCCTGCGCCTGGGCGCCTGTCCCCTGAAGGATGTCTGGGAAACCCATGAGCTGCATCCTGCAGAGCCTGCACTCTGGGAGGAACTTGGCCACTCTCTGGGGCAGGGGGGATGCCCTCCCCAGGCTGTACCTGTGGCTCTGGCTTGTGCCCTCTGGCCAGGCGTAGGTCTCATCGTGGGGTACACCGGGCACCCCTGACCATTGCTCCGTGCTCGTTGTCTGTGTGTGGCAGAAACTGGGTTGGACCCTGATGGAGGATGGCTCCATTCGGATCGAGGAGGCCACAGAGGAGGCCCTTGGCACTTACACGTGTGTGCCTTACAACACCCTAGGGACCATGGGCCAGTCTGCTCCTGCGCGGCTCGTCCTGAAGGTGAGGCGCTGGGGCGGTGTGCGGCCTCTGAGCGCACGGGGGCCCCCGATTCCACATGCGTGCCTGTGCTCCCCAGGACCCCCCGTATTTCACGGTGCTACCAGGCTGGGAGTACAGGCAGGAGGCTGGCCGAGAGCTGCTCATCCCCTGTGCAGCCGCAGGAGACCCCTTCCCTGTCATCACCTGGAGAAAGGTACCTGGGTCCCGGAGCTCCTGGGCTGTGGGTGGGTGGGGCACATGCGGCTGGTTTTGCTCTGAACCTGCTCTGCTGGCCAGCTGGCCAGGGGCCAGCAAGTTTGTGTAGTAGTGGATGCTGAGGAGGGCCCGGGGGCGGGGTGCAGAGGGCAGGGGCAGAGGGTGGGGCTGACCCCAGCACCCTCCTCCGGCATGGCCACGTGGCTCCTCTCCTAACTTCCGCCTGGCCCTCTCCCTCTCCTTGTCGGCCAAGGTAGGAAAGCCCAGCAGAAGCAAGCACAGCGCTCTGCCCAGCGGGAGCCTTCAGTTCCGTGCCCTGAGCAAGGAGGACCACGGGGAGTGGGAATGTGTCGCCACCAACGTGGTCACCACCATCACTGCCAGCACCCACCTCACTGTCATTGGTAGGTAGCGGAGCGGTGTTCGGGAGCGGCTGTCCACAGGTCGGGTGCCCTTGCCAGGTCCGTCCTCCCTGGTCACAGAGTCGGCTCCGACCCTCATCCCTGGGGGCCCAGGAAGGGAAGGTCAGTGGGGTCCTGCCCCCAACGTGGGGCAGCTGCGTGGCCATCGGGGCTGTGGACCTGGATTGTGCAGCCCGAGTCGGGGGGCTGGGAGGAGGGCAGGTCAGTGATGTGGCGCGCTGGGGGTGTGTCCTGGGGCACATCCCTGCTGGGAGTGGCTGGCAGGACGGAGAGACAGGGCTCTTCCCTTTTGGAGTGAGCTCCTTGGTCTGACTGCCAGTGCACCTGACCTCTGGGCCCCTGCAGCCCGTTCCCCTGACAGCCATGGTCACGTCTGAGGCCACCGTCCCTGAGTGTTCACTGGTTTTAGGCTGTGGACCAGGTAGCCTGCCTTTTTTGTCAATCACAGTTGAGGAGGCGGCACTGGTGGTTGGCCCTGAGCACCTGTCATCATTAGTAACTGCTAGGACCCAGGCTTGTCCTGAGATGACCCATTACTTGTGAGGGGCACCTCAGAGGTGCCCAGGCGTTAGCAGACCTGGGACGAGGAAGCTTCTGGCTTCCATTGCCCCCACATTCCTGGCGCCCCCTGCAGGAGACCAGGCTGCACCTGGGGCCTCCCAGCCCCTACCACTCCGCCGCTCCGTGCTTTGGCCTCCTGGGGTCTGTGCACCTGGATGAAGCGTTCCCAGCCAGGGAACTCCCTCCTTTCAGTCTGAGAGGTCTCCCTTGGTCTCCAGGCACCAGCCCCCACGCCCCGGGCAGTGTCCGGGTCCAGGTCTCCATGACAACTGCCAACGTGTCCTGGGAGCCAGGCTATGACGGAGGCTACGAGCAGACATTCTCAGTTTGGTACGGACCTCTGTGAGTCAGCCCCGCATGCTTCGCTCTCTGCTTCTCCCTCCCTGTCCAACTCAGGCGGTCCTGGGGTGGGGAAGGCCCAGGGAAGTGTGGTCTGCGCCTGCCAGTTCTACAGGTGGCCAACTGGGTCCCTTTGGGGGCTGGGGCATCCTCGGGGACTCTGCGCACCCACCCCAAGGGCCAAGGCAGCCAGCCTGATCCACCACCCGAGTGGCACCACCGTGCCCACTCGCCCTGCTGGATGTCCGCTCTCGCTCTTGTGCTGGGCTCCGTGGTGTCTTGGAGATGCCTGGTGATTTCAAGAGCTTTGTGAAATGGCTCAGCCTGAAGCACAGAGTCTGCTTCATTTCTGCCCAGTGGTCCTAGGAACTGGCGAGCAGGGCCACCACCCCCTCCTTAGCCTCGCTGCCAGGCTCCATAGACCCTGTCTCTTATTCCCAGGTCCCTGTTGTGATTTAGACAGATGTAGCAATGTGAGATCTTAGCCTTAAACTTAGGGTCCGTGGAGGTCTCAAAAATGCATGCACCAGGGCAAAGAAACCAGAGGACCAGGAAAGTGGGAGAGAGGCAGGGGATCCCCACCACCCCACCGCTTCTGTTGCTCCTGTCCCGAGCCATGAGTGAGGCCAACTGCCCATCCGCCTCTCCGGTGACAGAGGGGGAGGCAGCCCCTCACTTCCTCCTCTTCAGACCCGTCCGGCCAGGCCTGTGTTCTGAGGGGGCTCAGTGTGAGTGTGAGGAGGGGAAAACCCTGCCTGCAGGGCCCAGCCCGGGGCATGCAGGAAGTAGCAGCAGGTGGCAGAGAGGGTGCCTGCCCTGTTTCTGCCGGGCATCGAGGGTGCTGCCCGGGATTCCGTGGCAGCCCCCTTCCCATGCCTGTTCGTGTCTTCCTCTGCAGCAGGGTTTGGGGTTGGTGCAGGACGCGTGTGTGTGGGGAGGACTGGGTGTGGCCAGGCCCGCTCTGGGGATGCTGAGCAGAAGGCCTGGCACGGAGCGGGCTCCCCTCGCTGCTTGTGGCGCTGCTCCACGCTGCTGCTCATCCGCATCGCTGTCACGTGTGCTGATTCCCTTTGGAGGCAGGGAGGGTGGCTTCCCTCCCTTCTGGCCGCCTCCAGCTCTGTGTCCTGACTCAGATGTTTGTGCTAGCCTCCTTTTGCTGTGCCTACCCTCCTGGGCGTACAAGGCGGCAAGCCTTAAACTCAGAGGGAGCCTCTGGGCTGTGCTGCGTTCCAGGGCAAGGCGCAGGAGCAGGCTGACTCCACAGGGAAATGTCTCCCCCCAGTGGTTCCTCATGGTACTACATCAGGCTGCTGCTTCGGCTCCTGGGTGTCAGTCCACAGCCCTTTGGAACCATGGAAAACCCTGGACCCCACAGTACTCTCTATGCAGTGTGACACCCCTCTGCACTAGGATTTCTAGCCCTTGAGGCTTTAAGAATCATTGTCCCACTATGGGAAATCCCTGCTAACTTTTGTCATATGCCTTGGATATCCTCAGATAACCCAGATCTCTGAGTTGCGTGCGTGCCCTGGTTACTCCGGGCAGGCAGCCAGGCCCCCATCCCAGGCCTTTCCCTAGTCCTGCCTACCCTCCGTGCTTACCACCACTCTCCAGTGTTCCTGCTCTCCCAAGGCAGAGCCTACTTGTCGCTTGCTACCGGGGGTAGGATTCTCCCACAATGCACTTGGTCTGTGGCCTGTGACATCGGCCTGATCCCACCCAGGGCCCCATTCTGTGGGGAGGTGCCAGCAGTGGGGGTGGCTGGTGTCACAAGGGTTGGCGCAGCCAGAGCGGGGCAGGTCAACCACCTTGACATCCCCTCTTCCTGCCCTTGCCCCTGGGTCTTCTCACCCCTTTCTGCCTGAGAATAGTGAGGATACCCTTCTCTCCAGTGTGACCCACCCACCCGTGTCCCCATCCTCTCTCTCTCTTTTTGGCCAGGATGAAGCGGGCACAGTTTGGGCCCCATGACTGGCTGTCCTTATCAGTGCCACCGGGCCCCAACTGGCTGCTAGTGGACACCCTGGAGCCCGAGACCACGTACCAGTTCAGTGTCTTGGCCCAGAACAAGCTGGGCACCAGCGCCTTCAGCGAGGTGGTCACTGTGAACACTTTAGGTGAGTGCCCTGGGCTGGCGCGATGTGGGTGGTTTCCGCCTTCGAGTAGGGCTGGGGCCACAGAGATGATGGTAGCCATGGGCGCCAGCTGGCGTGTGAGACTTCAGATGTGGCTGGTGCCCTGTGGGTGCCCTCTGCAATGGCCACTTCGGGTCTCCTCCTTAGGACCTGGCGTGTTCTTCGGAGTTGCCTGGTAGCTTGGTTTTGGCTGAATTCTTGCCGCAGTTGCTAGTGGAAGGCTTTGTCCTTCTTCATGAGTGTGAGGCTTGCAGGTTGGGTGGGTCTGCAGCGGAGCCTGGGAGCTGTCCTCTGCCCTGCCTGGCTATGACCGCACTGCCCTCCCCGAGGAGGGTCTGGGTGGGCAGACTGCTTCCAGCACCCCTCCTCTGCTGCCCGCAGGGTGGGCAGAGCAGCAGGCCTTCACCCACCTGGAAGCTCTCCTGCCAGGCCACGCTCTGTGCTCCTGGGCCAAGAGGGTACCAAAAGTGAACAGCGTGCTGAGATCTCCCTAGATCCTGGGAGAGCCATGAGCTGCTCAACAGCAGGGTTCAGGGTGAGGACCCCTGAAATGCAGACAGCAGCACCGTCCCTGTGTGACTCATAGGGCACGTATTTACCAAACCTGGCTGCTACAGCCTGTGAGGCATGGTGTCACGAGGGCTGACACAGCCGTCAGGCATGGGAAGTGCGGGATGTGTGGAGCTGGTACTGGCTGGGAAGGGCGTGCTGCTTTACCGGAAACTGTTTTGTAAGTAGAAGTACGCTCTGATGACGCGGTGTACCCGCGGAGGCGGGTCACGCCTGTAACCGCAACACCCTTGCGGGCTGAGGCAAGATCATCTGTAGCGGAAGCCCAGCCTGGGTCATTGTGTGACTTATCCAGAATCCGTCTCAAAATTAAACAACAAAAAGGAGCGGGGCGTGTTGCTCAGAGCAGAGGTCCTGGGTTCAATCTCTACTACCACAAGAAAAAGAAGCCTCGTATGGTAAATACATAAGCCAGCCACAGTTGTTTGTTACTGTCATCAAGTTCTCAGTCCAGGACACAGCCGTGTGGACCGCACTGCACACAGCAGGCAGGGGTGTACACCAGCATCACCACAAACACACCCCTGCCTCACTCTGTGCTGGCCACACAACTTCTGCGTCCCTAGCAGACGGGGAACTTCTTGGCTCTGTTCAGACCATGTGGAGGCCTAGCATGCAGCCCCTGCTGGCTGCACGGGCCACGGAGGGGGCTCCTTCATTCCCTGTGGCTCTTGTCCCCTTGCCTGCTGCTCCGTCTCCATCGAGGGCTACCTTTTCCCTCACACGTGTCCGTTAGGCCTACTCTGGAGGTTGGGGCAGGACTCTCTGGCCCACTGCCCTGGGTTCCCTTCCTCAGGACCAGGAGGGCTCCCTTGGCGACACCATGGCCAGGCAGGCTGCAGTGGCCCTGCTTTGTGACGCTGCCCTCCTCCTCCGCAGCATTCCCTATCCCAACTCCAGAACCTCTGGTGCTGGTTACCTCACCAAGGTGCCTCACAGCCAACCGGACCCAGCAGGGTGTGCTCCTGACCTGGCTCCCACCTGCCAACCACAGCTTCCCCATCGACCGCTACATCATGGAGTTCCGAGTCGGGGAGCGCTGGGAAATGCTGGATGATGCCATTCCAGGCACCGATGGAGATTTCTTCGCCAAGGATCTGTCACAGGTGAAGCCTGGCTTTCCTTACCTCTTTCCCGAGAGCCTCGAGGGGCTGGGAGCTCTCGGAGACGCGGCTTGGGTACATGGGGTTGAATCCTGTACTCTGCCTTCTTGCTGTCCTTGCTGGGTGCTCCTGGATCTGCTGCTGAGGCCCTCCGCCAGGGCTGGCTGGGTGATGGTGGGCACTTGCTCTGAGTACAGACACCAGCTCAGCGGGCAGTGGAGAGGCCGACAGAGTGCCCGAGCCCTGCTCTTTGCTTGGTCTCAGGAAGCTGGGCAGAGGAGGCTTCAGAAGGGTTGTCTTCAGAAAACACATCATCTGCTTTTCATGGGTCGCCTTTAAACACGACCGTCTTCTGGTTTCAGGAGAGGAAGCTGCTGCTCCCGGGTCCCGACAGTCACAGCGTCTCCCTTCCTGGGCGTTGTGCCGGGGATGGGTGTGCTGGCATCACCCACGGTGCCTTTTCAGAACTCCTGAGATCAGTGGGGGCATTCACCCCACAACAGTGTCCAGTGATGCCCACCACTGGGCAGGACTCTGGGGTCCTGCTTCCCAGAGCACTCATGTAGGTTCGGGATGCAAGTTTGATGGCACCTGGGTGCTGTGGCTAACCGTGTGTTGTCCCTATGGCTGTAGGACACCTGGTATGAGTTCCGGGTTCTGGCCGTCATGCAGGACCTGATCAGTGAGCCCAGCAACATCGCCGGTGTCTCCAGCACAGGTACATCCGGACCAGAGCCCTAAGCTGCGAGAGGCCTTTTGAGGGCTAAGCAGGACGGGTTGGGTGGGAACGAGGGAGCTGTGCAGGCTGTGTTTCCAAACCCATGAGCTACATGCTTCCGGTGACTTGTGGTGTTGTTCCCACTAAAGAGCCGGGTTTTGGTAGTTCTGCAGCATAGTGACAGAAAGAAACTCAACCGGCCATCAGGGAGAACCTGCACAGTGCCGTGTGCTGTCTGCCTTGCGTTCGCTCACATGCACTGCCTGCTGCATTTAGTGCGGTCCACGTGGCTGTAGTGGGGCGTGGCAGTGGATTGGAGGATGAGACGCAGCGGGTCAGTGAGTGTTTATGGGATTTCTATTATAGGCTTCTTTATAATTACGTGGGTTTTACTGGAAAATTGTTGTTTGGAGTTGTTTTCCTCTCTTCCTCTCCCTAGATTTTTTTTTTCAGGCTAAATAAAGCCAACTCCCTCATGTTTTCTCCGTTTATCATTCTTTCTCTTGGCACCTTTCCCATTTTTACATGTCTTCCCCCCAGCTCCAGTTCCCAAAACATAGCCAGGTCCCTCCCCTGGGGAAGTGGTGTCCTTGGTAGGGAAGCCAGCAGCAGCCCTGCTTCTGCGGGCACCATGTGCCTGAGCCCTCGGGGGCCGGGGCTCGGATCTTGGCGAGAGGCTCACGTAGCCAGCACAGTGGAGCTACAGATGCCTGGCTGGGGGAGGGGCGGGCTGCAGGCTCCAGGGGTGCAGTGGAGGGTGATCTCGGCCTCCTGCTCAGCCCCCAGGGGCTGCCGTAGGCTGGCACCCAGGCTCCTGCCCAGGGCATCCACTCAGAAGAGCAGGACAGCGGGAGCTGCAGCGCCCTGTGTGCTCCTGTCCGTGAACTGTTCTCCCCTCAGTAACACTATGCGCAGCTCCCGGAAGGATCATGCTGGTCACTGTTGCTCCCGGGCCGACCTGGGTGCTGCAGCCACCTCAGCCTTCCCCAGAGGTCAGGCTCCGGTTTCCAAAGGCCGTGGTGTTTGGTTTCCTCTCAGCTCATCAGCACAATCTGGATACTTTTATCTGTTGTGACTACTGACACAGCACCGCGCAACGGCCAAGCGTGTCACAGCGCACCCGTTTCCCTCTGATGGACCCACCCGATGCACACGGGGCTTACCGCCTGCACCGCCCTGAGCCGGCACAGCAGACAAGGCCTAGTCCCGGTGCCGCCATTCAGTCCTGGCCCTGAATTTGGGCACAGATGTCAATCTTTCCTGTGAAATGGCAGCACTGGTACCGCCTCTGCTGTTCCAGCCCCTTAGGCATCTTCCAGGATGTTGATACCCAGGGACCAGCCACCCTTGCTGTAGGAAGTTCCGTGAATGTCCTGTGTCCAGTTAAACGAGGGGTGACCCTGGGTTCCTTGCAAGCGTCTCTGTCCCTGCTCTGTGACTTTGCTCTCAAGACGTGTTCATGTCCAGGCTGTTGTGGGGCAGAGGTGTAGGGGAAGCAGATAATCCTGGACCAAAGCAGAGGCAGCAGGGTGCTGGTCAGGGTGCTGCAGGCAGCACGTCTGGTGTCTGCCCGAGCGGCTGAGGGCAGCTTGTGCCTGCCGTCCCCTTGCACCAGTGAGGAGACCTGACACTCGAGAGTGTCAGGCGGGTGCCACTGATGGCTGAGGGACTCTCCCATGGGGACAAGCCCCGGGCGCCCTTCCTTCCTGTGCTCCGCAGAGGTCAGCTGGCTTCTGTAACTGTTGTCCCTTCCTGCTGCGGCTCAGGTGTGGAGGCCTACGCAGGTGGGGTGCTGGGGTGGGAGTGACCCACCATTGCCCGCCCTCCTTGCAGACATCTTCCCGCAGCCGGACCTGACTGACGAAGGGCTGGCCCGTCCTGTGTTGGCTGGAATTGTCGCCACCATCTGCTTCTTGGCAGCCGCCATCCTGTTCAGCACTCTGGCCGCCTGCTTTGTCAACAAGCAACGCAAGCGCAAGCTCAAGCGCAAAAAGGGTGGGTGTGAGTGGCTCCGCTGCTCTGCCTGGCCCTGTTTCCAGTGCTCCCCACGAGGAGGGATGGCCGCTGGTGGCACAGGCTCCCTGGGAGTAGAAGTAGAGGCACTGATCTTGCAGGTGGAGCTGCCGTGGGAAGTATTTAGACTTGAGGGAGGGAAGTGGAAGCAGGTGGCGTGGGTGGGTGGGGCCGGAGCAGGCCTCAGAGCCGGTCACATGGCACCACGTCCACGAATCACTTCCTTCTGTGGCTCTGCCTGTGGCTGCCTTTGACTCCAGGAGGTCGTGGCCCAGCTTCTGTGGGTCAGGCTTCAGTAGGCCCTCTCCTGCTTTTCCCTGCAGATCCTCCACTGTCCATCACCCACTGCAGGAAGAGTCTTGAGTCTCCGTAAGTGTCTCGCGTGCTGGTGGGGCAAGGCGGCTGGGGAGGCCAGGCCTGGTGGGCAGCTGCTGCTGCGCTGGGCGCTGCTTCTCTACTTTTGTTTTCCTGTAAACTGGGCTGCGTGTCATTCTGAGTGGTGCCCACAGCTCGAGGGAGGAGTAGTGCAGATGACCCAAACTCGCGAGCTCTTTGTTTTTCTTTAGTCTTATGATACTTTCTGCAGTTCTTATTGTCCTAGCAGATTCAGCCTCTTCCTGTGTTGTAAGTCAGGATTATAATGAGCTTGTGCTCCTTGAACAGCATGGAAGTGAGGCTGGCAGGGTGCCTAGGTATGCCACGTGGGAGAGGAGCCACGTGGGAGAGGAGCCATGTGGGAGAGGAGCCACGTGGGAAAGGAGACACGTGGTTTTTCCTTCCTAAAGTGCACAGTGTCTGGAGAACCCAGCTGGCACTGGTCAGTGTCGCTTACCACAGCACACAGCCTGAGGCCTTGCTCTGGTGTTGCCGTCCTGGGCTTTAGTGTCCTCGGGAGGGCGAGACACACTGGGTGCTGCCAGCGCCCTCACGCTAACTGCCCTGCTCTCCGCCTCCAGCTTGTCCTCTGGCAAGGTGAGCCCGGAGAGCATCCGCACGCTGCGCGCCCCGTCGGAGTCCTCAGATGACCAGGGCCAGCCTGCAGCCAAGAGGATGCTGAGCCCCACCCGAGAGAAGGAGCTGTCCCTGTACAAGAAAACCAAGAGGGCCATCAGCAGCAAGAAGTACAGCGTGGCCAAGGCTGAGGCCGAGGCCGAGGCCACCACGCCCATTGAGCTCATCAGCAGAGGCCCTGACGGCCGTTTCGTGATGGACCCCTCCGAGATCGAGCCCTCGATGAAGACCCGGCGCATCGAGGGCTTCCCCTTTGCGGAGGAGACAGACATGTACCCTGAGTTCCGACAGTCGGACGAGGAGAACGAAGACCCTCTGGTGCCCACGTCCGTGGCTACCCTCAAGCCTCAGCTGACGTCTCTGTCTTCCAGCCAAGAGTCCTACCTGCCGCCACCAGCATACAGTCCTCGCTTCCAGCCCCGAGGCCTCGAGGGCCCGAGTGGCCTTGGAGGTCGGCTGCAGGCCACAGGCCAGGCCAGGCCCCCAGTGCCCAGGCCCTTCCATCATGGCCAGTATTATGGGTATCTCAGCAGCAGCAGCCCTGGGGAGGTGGAGCCACCGCCCTTCTACATGCCGGAAGTGGGCAGCCCCCTGAGCTCTGTCATGTCGTCCCCGCCCCTGCACGCCGAGGGACCTTTCGGCCACCCTACCATCCCAGAGGAGAATGGAGAAAATGCCTCCAACAGCACTCTGCCCTTGACCCAGACACCTACGGGAGGGCGCTCCCCCGAACCCTGGGGCCGGCCGGAATTCCCCTTTGGGGGCCTGGAAGCCCCAGCCATGATGTTTCCCCACCAGCTGCGTCCCCACGACGTGGCTGAGAGTCTGCAGCCCCAGGCCTGCCTGCCCCGAGGACTGCCGCCCACCTCCCTCCAGGTGCCTGCAGCCTACCCAGGGATGCTGTCTTTGGAGGCACCCAAGAGTTGGGCAGGCAAGTCTCCTGGCAGGGGCCCTGTCCCGGCACCCCCCACCGCCAAGTGGCAGGACAGACCCGTGCAACCCTTGGCTAGCCAAGGACAGCTGAGACACACCAGCCAAGGCATGGGCATCCCGGTGTTGCCTTACCCCGAGCCGGCAGAGCCGGGGGGGCATGGTGGCCCCAGCACCTTTGGCCTGGACACTCGGTGGTACGAGCCCCAGCCCCGGCCCCGGCCCAGCCCCCGGCAGACCCGGCGCACCGAGCCCAGTTTACATCAAGTGGTGCTACAGCCTTCGCGGCTCTCACCTCTGACCCAAAGCCCCCTCAGCTCCCGCACGGGCTCCCCTGAGCTCGCTGCCCGCGCTCGGCCACGTCCGGGGCTCCTGCAGCAGGCAGAGATGTCCGAGATCGCCCTGCAGCCGCCAGCCGCCGTCAGCTTCTCTCGCAAGTCCACGCCGTCCACGGGTTCCCCTTCCCAGAGCAGCCGCAGCGGGAGCCCCAGCTATCGGCCCGCCATGGGCTTCACCACTCTGGCCACAGGCTACCCCTCCCCTCCGCCAGGCCCTGCTCCCCCAGCGCCTGGGGACAACCTGGACGTGTTTGGACAGACACCGTCCCCCCGGAGGATGGGGGAGGAGCTGCTCCGACCTGAGCCCCCAACAACATTACCTACTTCAGGGTGAGTGTGAGCTGCTACCGCTGGCCTCCCCCCCTGGGCCATCTCCTCCCCTGTGCCTCACCTTGCCCACCACCTTCCATCACCCACGGCAGGGTTGCGTGGACACACACGGCATCCCTTCGGCAGGAGCGCTGGCTGCTGCGTTGGCAGGGTTCTGTAATGGAGCCAGGGTGGGCTCAGGTGTGCCTGCCAGGAATTGGAGGGATTTTCTCCACCCAGCCCGGAGCTTGAAGGAGGCCCAGGGCTTACCAGGGACTGTGGAAAAGGGAGGGGGCCTGGGGAATTAGAGAGGGACCCAGGGTGGTGCCCAAGGACTGAGGCCCTCGTGTGCGCAGGTCCCTGCCTTTGCCCACAGACCCTGTGTCCAGCCTCTCCTCCGCCTGTTAGGCAGGAGCTCCTGCCCCCAGCTGCCCTAGTGAGTGGGTACCCTGGTCCCGCCCACAGCCTCTCCAGGAGTGGTACATCCTGGAGGATGGGACGGGAGGGAAATCTCAGGCCTGTGTGCCGGGACCACATCCCCCCACACACCTGTGTGCCTCACAGGAAGCTGCAGAGAGACAGACAGACAGACACGCTCCTGCCATCAGCCCGCCTGAGAGCTCACTCTAAACTGTAGCAGCTGGTGTTCCAGGTACCAGAGCGGCCTGGATGCCCATCTGCGCCTCTTCTTCTGTCTTCCTGCCCCTCCTCCGCCTCCGTGCCCCTCCTCCCTTCTCCAGTTAGGCTGTCGCCTGCCTTCTTCCTTCTCTGTCGCCTTGGGGTGCACCCGACTTGCTCGGAAGAGCCGGCCACCACTCTAGTGCCCAGCCCGGCCGCGCCCTCCTCTCTTCTCCCTCCTTCTCCCCTCGCTGGCGTGTACTCTGGTCTTTTCGGGGTGCAGCATCCTGTGGAGGGCAGCTGTTCCAGAGGAGGCTGGTCCGGCTGGGGGGGTGCGGTGCCCAGCAGGAGGAAGCAGATCCTCCCCCCGCCCCCTCCCACCTTCTCTGGTACCTGGAAGGATGAGGTCAAGGTGACCTCAGCGCCCGCCGGGCGTGCGCTCTGTGGGGAGAGAGGGGCGCGGCGGGTGCAGGAGAGCTCAGGAGCCTGCCTTCCTCTGTCTGCGGGCGCTGGCGTCGCCCCAGGCTGCGCTTCGCGCAGCACCTCACCTGCTCTGTTCCATCGTGCCGTCTGGTTCTGTCTCTCTCCTCTCCTCCCTTGCCCATTTTCCGGCCTCGCCTGGGGGTCTCCGCTCACCGTGCCCCTCCTCCCCTCGGGGTGTGCGTGGGTGGTTCCCTGGCCTTGTTGGTAACTGCTTTGTTTCTGATTGATCTCAGCTATCTGGGCAGTGTTGTCGAGACAAGCCTCTCCTCAGCTCAATAGGTAAGGGAGCTCCTCGGCTGGGCCGGGTGGGGGTGGGCAGGCGGACGGACGGGGCTTCCGCAGGGCCATCGCTTCCTTGACAGGGGATCCAGACCACATCCCCTCACCGCCCGCGGGGACAGCTGCCGCTCCTCGATTCCCATGGCTTCTGGGTTCCCCACATCGCTGCCCACCGGGCCATGCCCGGCGTCACCTGGCTGCAGCTTTCAGCCTCCCAGCCCACATCCGGCCCCTCCCAGAACCTGCGGCCCCGCCCATCCTGCTGCCCACACCAGAGCCTCCCTTGGCAGCCCGGGACCTTGCATGCACCCGGAGGACCCAGAATGCCCAGGATCTGCTTTGCCTGTGCACTCTCCAGACCCCTCTGGGCCACACAGATGTCCAGGGTCCCCCTCACCGCCCCACAGGGCTCTGCCTGTTTCCCCAGCAGCCTCAGGCATAGTCCCCCTTCC
>PVKN010020285.1:0-15991 GCA_004027915.1 Capromys pilorides
AGCAGGATGGCCCCCTTGCCTCACAGAATTTAGGATATATCTGGGGAAAGCTAGAACCACAGATGTAAATGCCAGAAGAGTGAGGTGAGCACACACGAGAAGGCCGGTAGTTATTCCCAGAGGGAGACACATGGCTTCCTACAAGGAGAAGAACAACAAATGGGGAAGTGGCAGTTGAGATAGAAGGAACTTTCCAGATGAAGAGAGTTCTAGACAACTGAGCCAGATTACACAGAGGCTATAAGCAGTTGCAGGCCATGATATTTAAAGACTCAACAGGACATGCTGAAGTTGGGCACAGAGGCCATGCAATGTGGACTGCACGCTGTGAAAACCAGACGTGAATTATGGTAGGATTAGGCCTCAAGGGAGCTGTGTGCAGAGAGCTCACTAACAGTGAGTTCACTCCGGAGATAATGTGCTAAAACTTCATCATTGCAAGTGTGACTTCTTCATAGCTATCATTTGTGCTGGAAATTACTTTGCGTTTGTTTCCATTGTTGTTTTGCTAACAGAGTCGGGCCCTGTGGAGTCTCAGCTTGATTGTGTGATGTAAGGGGCACCTGAAGGTTCCCTCTGTTCCCAAGGTTCAGCCTGTGCAGCCCCTGGCTAGCTCCTCTCCACCCACCCACCCTTCGTAGCTAATTGCCCTAAGTCCTTAAGATAGCTCTTAAATTACCTCAGAATAAGAATCCACATGCTTAATGGACACATCATTTCATGGAATCCTCACAGAAAGTTAGACAGCATTCCTGGGTTAGATAAGAGAGCCAGAAACTGCCGATGTTCTTCCTGCTAACTAGTATTGGAGGAATATTGGAACCCAGTACTCCTTTCTCTGTATGTTATCAGATCTTATCAACACAAGGTAAACAGAAATGCAGTCTGGATGCCGTAGGAACTGAGAATGCTGGACCATGGAAGGAGCTGGCATGGTGAGAATGTGACTCAATGGTTGGTGGCGCAGGGCTCCGGTTTCGAGCTGGAAGCCCATTTCCCCAGCGTTAGAAGTCTTCAAATTGTGGCATATCTAGATATCACTCAGGGAGTTGGCAGGATGTACTGGTCAGGGGTCAGGGCCCTCCCAGGCAGCAGCACAATCACTAAGCTGCACAGTGCTGATGTTCAGAGCCCAAGACCACACTATCAATGCCACAGGCTCAGCCTCTGGTGAGTGTGGATCCTGGCTTTTGAGGGTCTACAAAGATATGGAGACTCAAAGAGAAGACACTGGCTCGTGATCCCAGAGCGCTTAGTGGCAGGCCCAGGCCCTACAGAACAGTGCTCTCTTCCCCAGCAGGCTGGTGGCCCTCCGTAGCCCGGGCTCCCTCTTCCTTGCCCATTTACATTTTGATGCCAGTTCCTTAATGAGGTTGTCCGCATTGCAATTTATGAGGTCCTACGCCCTCAGCAGGGCAGGCCACTGCCAGACTTCATGTGCCCAGTGTACAGGCTTCCAGCATCCCAGAACCACCAGCACAGGAGCTGCAACTGCCTGTGAGCACTATTTCACTGGGCCCTCATCATGTCCCCATCCATTTTCATGTCTCCGGGCTTGTTTACCCTTGAGTTCCTGACTGTCCTAGCCCAGGAAAAGCTAAGCCTTCCCCCAGCAGGTGGGAACCAGGCCCAGGCCCAACACCCCCTAGTTGTAATGCTTCTCTGCATCCCATCTCCTTTTCACTTAAAATTAAGAGTTAAGACCCCTTCTCACTGAAGCAGCACTCACCGCTCTCCACCTTTAATGAGTGTCATCAGTTAGGCAAGAGCAAGCAGGTGGGAGATGGCCAGGAGCTGAGACAAATGTGTCTTTTTTAATGCCACATAAATCACTTTAATTAAAAATTAATTAAGTGTCCTAAAATTTGACATTCGTTTAAAAAAGAAATTTGAGTTAGAAGAGTTGTATCGATTCCACAACGTCAAATTTACCAAACACAACTGAAGAAGGAGCATTTGTGTGGGTGTCTGTTTTGAAGCCACCACAAGGCAAAAGGACCTGTGGTGTAGAACAGCAATTCGTGTAACCTGACCTGGGCCACACGTGTCGCTGAAACAAACCTGAGCTAATTTCTACTGCATTTGCAAAGAAGATAAATGCACAAACAAATGTGGCATGCTGTTCCAGGAGAGATGCTCCAGGAGGCAAATGACAGATGACTGAGACAGGAAAAGTCAATGTGAGGCAAGCTTCCTGGGCGAGTGGCTTAGTAAAATGTATAGGGGGACAGAAGTCTTCAGGGGAGAGTCATTAACAAGGACCAGCATCAGTCAAGTTGGCACCGGCTCCATCAAATCCACTTCATAAGCATATTCACCAATGGTTATTGCCCAGAACCCCAGAGCCAGACACTGGAGATGGATAGAGTCTCAAAGCAGGACTTTGAGGTTGGCACCAGCACTGTACCAGCAGGCAGCAGTGGTGATGGAGGTGAGGACCCACCTGAGAGACCAGACGTTCAGCCCAATTCCTCTGGCTCTCCTTGGAAGTGGTATTTAAGAATAGCCAGGGAGCTGTGAGCACCGCCATTGTGCCATTGCCATGGACCTCTTCTGCAGAGATGATGGCATCACTGGGTCAGGTGGAGCCTGAGCATAGCAGTGTTTCACTGCCTGAGTGACTCCCACCAACAGTCAAGATGCTGCTCCTGAAAGACAGTCAAGGGCAAGGATTTCACCCTGGTATCACCTGACCCAGGTCTGGGTCCTCCACCATGGTTTAGTCAGCCGCAAGACCTTAGACAAAGCGCCTGGAGAGCGACTCATAACATACTGTATTGTTTTACTGTTTAAAAGCAATATGGTCATGCCGGCCCCGCCCCCAGGGGACACTGAGATGGTAATTGAGGCTGGGTGTGGCCTGTAATGCCAGCTCTTGAGAGGCTATAAACAAGTGGATCACTATGAGTCTGGTCTAGTAGTGAGACCCTGAACATCTTGTCGACCTTTCCCTAAAACACAAAATAATAATAGTAATAATAATAATAATAGTAGTAGTAGTAGTAAATAAAAGCAATGTGCATTGTTTAGGCCCTTGATGCTTCCGTCATCTGATTAATCAGGCTGGAATAATAACTGTTCTCCTGGGTTTTTATGAGGCTCAAACGAAGGATGAGGAAAGCACACTGCAAGCTGTTGAAACACTGTACGAAGGTATGAAATGAAGACAGCGTACTACCCCCAGTGACTTACACTGTCAGCCTGAGACGAACTGCTGTTTCAAAAGCTAATTAGTAAATTCCCATAGACAAGATCCTTGTGAAGGAAAAATCCCCCAGCATTAACTCTCCTCTGGGTGGCTTGATCTCTGAGCTCTCTTACCTTCCTGCCTTTTGAACATTTAGGTATTTCAGGGGTTACCCATAACGGTCAGCACCCATGAGCCCCCCAAAATAAGTGGCATTCTTTTATGTCCAGCCTCTGCGCCTTCCTTATTGCTCTGGAGGCGGGCTATCACCACGCAGGATCTCAGACAGGATGCTGTTTAGGAAGCTTGGGCCCTTGATTAACACAATTTACCGGGATACTCTCTTCTTTGGAATTTATGGCCCCCATAAAAAAAGAACTTGAGAAGACGGAGCAGTTGTTTTTTGTTGCGCCCCATTAGTCGTGAGCTTGGGCTGGCAGTGGCGATCAGAGTACCAGGCATCCATCTAATTGAATCTCTTGTAAGCATGAAGCTCCCCGGGTGTGGAGGAGGCTCTGCCAGGAAAAGTCTCCAGCTGAGAAAATAAATGAGAAGTTGGTTGAACCTAGGCTCAAAGACACAGTTTCTTTGGGCTAAAACTATGCCTCAGCACCAGAAAAGAGGTCCTGGGATAAAATCTACAAGGTCCAGGACATCCAGAGGGTGAAAGCAAAACTTCCACCGACTCCTAGACACCCCCACATACACACACACACACACACTGCATCTTTTTCTATAGGTGAAAGGCCGGGATACCGACTTGTTGGCCTTCTGTCCCCACTATCAACCTTCCTGAGGGCACCCATCATCTTGTACTCCCACAGATAGACACTGCATGAAAGATGGAGCACCAAGGGTCAGAACTACAGCTTTCCACCAGTCAGTGCCTCAGCCAGCCATATGACCACTCCAAGGTGCTGTGCTCTCAACCATAAAATGGGTATAATAACACCTTCCTCAGCTAATACACAGGATCCGTTCAAACCTCAAATATTGAATTTGGGAAATCCATGGACCAGGCTACCGTAGCCTCGTAAGATTCGATGTCTACCTTTAAGTCACTCACAATTTGGTCAGAAATACTGGCACACAAATAGCTATCATTACAGGAGGTAGACAGTCCACATGGTAAAGGCAGAAGTGATGCACTACAAACACCTAAGGAAAAACCTGCTCATGCCCGGCAAGAAGGAAGAACCTGTGAAAATGTCACAGGTGGAGCGGCAAGATCCAGATCACCATTGCTGACAGATGAGGACACATGAGGCATCCGCAAGGGAAAAGACAACCCCAAAACACTGCAGGACGACCTGCGCATTGCTTACTAGTCTCTCGGGAAGCAAACTGTGAGCTTTATTTATTTATTTATTTACTTACTTACTTACTTACTTACTTTTATCTTTCTTCAGTTTTTTAAAATTGTATTAATTATAATAAGAAAGAAATAACAATGAGACAGTTTCAAAACACATTAGTAAGACAGCCACAATAATTAATACAGTGCATATTGTTGTCTTCTTAGTAGTTGTTAAAGTACAAGATGCAGGCATGATAACTTTTCTAAACACTATTAGTACAAATGTTTCTTCTCATTGAGCTAAGAGAACACAGTTATATCTTTAGTTCGATATTCCATAATAGTAGTGGGTTATCGGCAGAACTGGCAATGCTGGAAGCTGTTGACTTGAGCCTTTCGCAGCTCAGCATTTTAATATGGCTTTACTGTGAGCTTTCAAAAGAAAACATCAGCAAGGAAAACATAGATAGCTTCAGATAACGTGAAAACTTTAAACGTTTATTCACCAAAATACATTACACACAAAATAAAAATATACATGAAATATGTACGGGTAAGCATATGTCTCACGTACAGCAAATGGTTGCACGTCCTCATTAAGGAAGTATAAAAACATGAAGAAGGGTGTGGGATGCAGTGCAGTGGTAGAGCATTTTGCCCAGCATGTGTGGAGCCTGAGGTTCCATGCACAGCACTGGAAAAGGAAAAGCTGGCAGCAGCGTGTGAAAAGCCATTAAACATCACTAGCAAAGAAATTCAAGATAAAACAGTGGGAAGATCCCTTTACTTAAAAACTAAAAGTCGAATAATGCTCTGGGCTGGCCAGGATGGAGTCCAAAGGACATGTATATACAAACACAGCTGGTAAAGACTGTAAATTCTATTAACTTCTACAAAGCAATTTGGCTATGTGTACCACGAGCCCTTAAAATGTTTATACCTTTTGATTCAGTAATGCCACTTCTGGGAATCTAGCCTACGAAAATAATCTGAAATGTAGCAAAGGTTTATGCTCAACGATATTCTTCAAAGTGTTATTTTAAAGAGACTAGCTGCCCAATCATCGAATAATGTTTATATAAATGATGGTGAACATCATGCTGTATTGTAACCATTAAAAAAGTATTCTTTGGGGGAATTCTTAAAGCCCCTGGAAAATCTTGTGATATAACCTTAATTATTTTGAGACCTAGAAGCCTATGGCTTGACTAAAGCGTAGGCAGAAAAAAAATTAAAGATAAATTAACCAAGATGTTAAAAATGGCCTCTGGGGGGGTGGGACTCTAGGCTTTATTTTTGTTTCTTTTTAACCTGATTTCAAAATTTAGATGATAGGTTTATGCTTTTAGAATGATGGAAAAGTACAAAAAAAAGAGCTGTGAAACCTATTTGGGGAATGCCAAGGTACTGGTGCACAAAGCTGTCCTGTGTTCATAGACACACAAAGGGACACAGGGTTTAACTAAAACACAGCCCAGCTTGGGTGTGTCCCATAGGTTACAGGTTCTTGAGTTTTCTTGTTTCCTACGCCAGGTCTAAGAATGAGAGTGACAAGGCCCTACCTGTGTTTTAAGTATCACCTTCGATAAGGCCTAGGAAGCACGCCTTGGAAATCACTAACCATATTCAAAGGAGAATTTTTAAATTCTAAATACTTAGTCCTATAACCAAATACATAAGGCAGGCTCCTTTTAAAGAAAGGATATATATTTAGTTCATGTTTTATTTACCTCACAGCCAAAAGTTGAGCACCACGGCATAGGCCTTGGTGAAGTCCCTTCTGACTATGTCACCTCATGGCATACAGGACACAGGTTTTATCTCTGTGTTTCTGTAGTCCCTTGCTCTTTCCTTACAAAGCCGCTAGGATTCAATCACAGGTATTATGCCCTAATGACCTAATCTAACATAATCACTTCCAAAAGGCCTGCCTTCTAAATACTATAGTGAGATTAAGTCTCTGCCTTCTTAAACCTGTTACTATGGGACTCTGAGGACTAAACTCCTGCCTGAGTCAGGACCAAGGGAGATGAGCTATACTGAACTATAAAACATCTTGCCCTGAAAGAGGAGCAGAGAAGACAGACCATATCACTGGGCTCTGCATTTCCTAATGGAAAGTACAAATAATAGAGCTTCCCTTCCTATTGTTCCAAGGCTTAGTAAGCAGACAGCTCATGCCTCTGTGCCCTTGACTGCTGGGACACGCTCTATGGAACCCAGCCAAGCTCACATGTCAGCACCTCGGGAAAGTGCTTCACCCTGTAGTGTCACTCTTCCAGGGGAGACAGAGTTAGCCAAAAATACTTGGAACTGGGCAGTGTGGGAGCAAGGGTGAATTTCATTATTCCTGTCCTGCACTTTAAATCAATAAGGCATTTGGGAGGAACCATGTCAGGCTGTCCTGAGGCATAGGGACAGCATTTTTATCCTCTGTAAAAGAAGTAGGTAGAGGTGACCAGACCAGGAAACTATAAGAAAGTAGTCAACAGAAAGCTAAAGAATTGAGAAGTTGATCTAAATCTTCCCTGGGCTTAAGCTGTCCCAGACCCTAAGCTGATCTGGTGATTTCAGCTGAAGTTGGGTTCAATAGAATATTAATTTCCTAGTGCTGTGGTAACAAACTGCCACAAACTTTATAGTTTAGAACAACATGAAATTATTCTCTATTCTCATACAACCCTACAAGATTGAAGTCTGAAATTAGTTTCACTGGGCTAAAAGTATGCTGTTGGGTAGGGCTGATTCCTTCTGGAGAATCTTAAGGAATTATCTGTTTTCCTGACTTTTTCAGGTTCTAGAAGTTTCCTGCCATTCTTCGGTTGGAACCCCTTCCTCTCATCACCCCACCCTCATGCTTCCAGGATCGCATCTCTTGCTTCTTTCTATGATTCTCTTACCGCTCTCTGCTAAGAACTCTCTGGACCACCTGGCTAACCCAGGAGAATCTTTCCATCTAGAAAGCCTATCACCAAAGTCCTTCTTACCCTGTAAGGAAACACTCACCTTCATATTAGGTTCCCAAGATTAGGGTGTGGTTACTTGGGAATGCACTGGACAGCCTGCCCCTCTGGAGTAGGGCTCAGGCCAGTCATGAGCTCTCCTGAGGACAAAGCCCAGCTAGGGCTGAGGATGACCAGAAGTTCAGACAATGTAACAGAGAAGATGAAAGTACATTCTTATAAGTTCCAGAGTAAGGCTAACAGAGCCAAAGTCAATAAAAGATGTTAAGATTATCACAAGGAGAGATTGTCAGCTTGGATGGATAGCAGGTTCTGGGGTCCACCTTCATGTGACCCCACAGCTCAGCATTCACAGAGAGAGGCAAAGGGAGATGAGACAGAAAAGGCAATCTGGGCCTGTATCATCAGCAACCTTGGAGAACAAGTTAAAGGGCTCAGATGCAATGTGTAGGAAGGACATGGGGCTTGTTTTCCCACATCCAGGAGTCACAGAGACTGCCTGCCACATTGGAGGCCAATGCCATGTGGCTTCTATGTAATCTGATAAGCCAAACCTTACTTGGTAAGCTGATAAAAGCGAGACAAGATCACCTGTAGATTTCCCTTCCATATGATGGATAAAAGCAGCTTTGTGATTCAACAAAGTGGGTTTACATCTCTTACAGTGTGTGACCTTAGACAAATAACTTTATGTCTCTGACCTCAATTTCTGTGCTTAGGAAGTGTTAAGACCCGTTGTTAAGCCCTGACTGCCTTCCTCACAGCCTGACATGCTAAGGTAGACAGAGGAACTCTAGAATCAAATAGCCAGGACTTCAATAGGTTTTGTAACATTGGTAACAGTTAAATGAACCAGAAAACCATGGAATTTAAGGCATTAAAGATTGATCAGTCACCCTGGAATGTCCCAAAACATAGTCAGCTACATTCAATTTTGCAGCTAGGGTTGGAGAAGCCCCCTGCATGAGGCTCAGAAAAGCCTTGGTCTTCCAAAGCCCTGAGGTAGGTGGGACGGCATGAGGTGACCACTGATGAAACAGCTGCCAGGCTGGAGCTAGCAAAAGGGCAAGAGGGTGAGGCAGCCACACCTGTGGGTATCAACTTAGCTGGGCTCCACCTGCTCAGCTTCACAGGGCTGGAGGCTCCTGCACCTCCTACCATCCAAGAGCTGAGCTGCAGGAGGAACCAGGCGGGCCCTGAGTGGCACCAGGCCACATTTTCCACTCAAGTCATAGAAATTAGGCCAGGCTAGCCTGCTCCTCCCTATAGCCTGGGTCTATGGGGCCTGCGGGGACACGAGTGGTCACAGACTCATTATCACGCTGCTTTGTTCTTAATATAGAAGCTAATAACTGCTAATATGTGCATTATAAACTATGCTCACTTTCCCCTAGACACTATGATTTATCTAAGAAATGTAGTGCTGGAGAAAAGTTTAAAGATGTAGTCAAAATTCTCCCTTTTATAAAAGAGTGGGTGGTCCAGACAGACAAGGGACATGGCTGGCCTCATGCAGCAATCTTATGGGACTCAGAGCCCAGTTCTCTCCGCGGCAGGCTTAGCGTGTCACAGCAGCTGTGCTGGGTGTCTCTAGAATCCACTCTGTAAATCACTCCAATAGTAGAATCTGGGGTCAAAACCCAGGATCAAGTGTGCTTGTTGGAACCCCAGGTTTGACCTTGAGGAGAGGACTGGTTGTGCAGACAAGACCCCACCTGTAGTGTGTCCACCTGGCACAATGAAGCATGAGTTGGAGGCCCCATAGCATTGGTGGAACATGGAACAAATGTCTACTGTTTGACCACTCACCGTCACTATAGTGTGAGAGCCTCAGCACCAAGTGGGGGCACTAGGGAGAGACATCCTCTCGGCTTGCTGGGGTTGGTCTTGCCTATGGCCAGGCTGAGACACAGGAGCTTCAGTCAGGCCTTGGGAATGGCAGAGTCGGGGAAGCTTTCCTTTGTGCCTCGCCGTGGAGCCAGACAAGGCTGGGAAACAATACAGTCCTCCATGGCTTGAGGTCATATACATTTAAATACCAAAGAATATCTTGTAAAATATACTCTCAAGGAACAAAGAAAATATAGAAGACAAACTCATCAGACAAATGCGTCTGTCTTCTTTAGGAACACCCCCAGGATCCAAGATGGCCCTGCAGAGCTCCTTCACCTGTTGGAATGGGACAGTCCTCCAGCTCGGGCAGGCCTGCGACTTCCATGAGGACTGCACCCAGGGAGAAGATGAGGGCCAGCTGTGCAGTGAGTAGATGGGGTTCCCTGCACCCCGCCCCAGCCCTGCAGGCCTCTTCGGTCCCCATCATCCAAGCCACATGAGCTTGGAAAGATGTCCCAATGCCCAATGACAACATACAGTATTTAAGAGCAAGAGCTAAGACCTGTGGTCAGGAAACAACGCAGTCTTCCATGGTCCGAGGTCCTGTACATTAAAAACCAAACAAGATCTTGTACAGTGTATGCTCAAGGCACAGCGAAAATATAGAAGACAAAGCTTAGCACTAAGGAGACCGTGGAAGCTCTCCACCCCATTCGCCCTCCCTCTCCAAGCCCTGCCTTGCAGCAGCCGCCTGCCTCCTCCAGCCTCCCAATCCACTGTGTACCCCAGGGCCAGCCACGTCAAACCTCCTCCTAGCCTCCATCATTCCTGGGCTTTGTCCCTGTGCTCTCCCCGCACCCCCACATCCTCTCTTTCCTAGAGTCTCATGTCCCCCTTCAGTGCTTGCCCCATGAGCCATCTCTCCTAGGAAACCTCATCCTCCCAGCACAGTGGGCTCTTCTTCCTCTGGCCCCTTATTCCCAACTCAGCCGTAATGACTTCCACTAATCTTTGTTGAAGATTTTGACGTATAATCCACATACCATAGGATCCACCCAGTTTAAAATGTACAGCCCAGTATTCTTTAATATAGTGATGGGGTTATACAACCACTGCCATTGTCTAATTTCAAAACATTCTCACCACCTCAGAAAAGGAGCCCCTGTGGTCTCTCCCCATTGCCCTCTGTCTTACCAGCTGCTAGGTCCAACCAATCACTAATCCATTGCTGCAGATTTGCTTATTCTGGACATTTCGTATTAACTGAATCATGTAATATGTGATCCTTTGTGGTTTTCTTTTAATAAGTATACTGTTTTTGAGGTCTGTGCATACCACGGCATATATCAGAGCTTTGTCCCTTTTTATTTCTGAATGTCTCATTGTATAGATGAACTCTGTGTTTCCTATCCATTCCTTAGTGCAGTGACCTATGAGACGTTTTCAGGTTTCAGCTACTATTAATAATGTTACTATGAGCATTTTATATACGAGTGGGTTTTTCTGGGGGGGAGGGTGTTTTGTTTTTGTTTTGGGGAGTTTTAGCCTATGCTTTCCATTCTCTTGGATATAGACTAGGAATAGAAACCATGGATTATCTGATAACTCTACATTTAACATATTGATAACTGTCAAAACCTTTTCCAAAGTGGCCACGGCATCTTACATACTGACCTGGGGTGCAGGAGGGTTCCAGGTCCTGTACCTCTTGTCAACACCTCGTATTGTCTGTCTTTCCATTTAGCCAACCTAGGAGTCAGGCATCCGGTATGTTTTAGAGAGAGGTGTAAACGTCTCTGTTCCTCTCTGTGCATGTTAGGCCGAGGCATCTTTCTGGTACCACTGGCTCTCATGATTCTGGGCAGTGTAGGTATCCAAGGATTATTTCTTGATAGAAATAGAATGAGTGAGTTGAGAAACTTGAGCTCCATGCAAAATAAACGGGCTGCGACAGCCACCCTGGCAGCTGCCCTCCGTAGACTGCCAGGCAGGGCCCGCTGACCCTGAGCACCGGGCTCCTGGTGGCGGCCTCCCCGGAAGTCATCCCTCAGAGAAGCCACAGGCACCCCCGGCACAGCCAAGTGAGGCAGCGACGCGCTCAGGGCTGGAGCAGGGAAAAGCTTGGACCTCCTGGGCTCCAACCACCGAACTCCCAAGGCAGATAAAGGGAAGGAAGCGGGGGAACCAGAGCCGGGGGCGGCAAGGCACAGTCCCGCCTCGGCTTCCGGATGCTGCGGGGCCCGCAGCAGCGGACAGTCCACTTCCGCCCGGACGCTTGGCTCAGAACGCGCCCCTGGCCTGCGAGGGATTGTGTAACAGCGTCCCCCAAGTCTAGCGGGCCACTCAGGGATCTTTATGCTCACTTAAATCAACCAATAACAACATCCGTTTTTTAAAAAATTAGAAAACTTGAGATTTTAGATGTAATTTTCAAGCGAAGTCTTCCAATTCTACTGGAGTCACGACATGTTGTGAAATAAATCTCAGGACGGAATGGGAGACCAGCCCTTGTTTCGTGCTATTCGGCTCCTGGCATTTCTCGCCTAATTCTCACCATGCCCTCAGCAAGTAACGCATCTGGGCCGGCCGATGGTGCTCAGGGCAGCAGCTTGTGGGTTTGCGTCTACAGTAATTCCAGCGGTGCCTCTGAGCTATGTGATTCTTGTAATCATCTTTAAAAAGTCTTTTGATACCCACTTACCAGCTGGGACACAGGTCAGAGAGGCTATGCCCTGATTTACAGTTAGGAAAATGAAGGCACAGAGAAGGTAATTCACTTGTTCAGGGTCACACAGCATGTCTAAGACAGAGCTGTGATTAGAGGGCTGAGCCTTTGGGAATCCTGCCCATAAATGTGGACTGAGTGAGGCCATTTTCTCTTCTCTCTGGAGCTTACACAGTGGATTTCCAGAACAAGCCCCAAGCTTCAGGACAGCCAAGCTTGGGTACCAAGGGCAGGCACCTAGGGACTAGTGGCCTTTTCAGCCATGCTTGAGAAGCTGCTCCACCTGGCTCTCAAAATGACAGCCCCACCCTGGAGAATGCCCTCATGGGGCTCTTGGCTGCAGACATCAGCTGTCAGCAGGGGTAGCTCAATCCAGGAGGGGAGTCAGTCCAATCTTTTTCTTAGTCCCCTCTTGGTAAAATAAGAAAGAAACCACTTTTCCTTGTTTGTGTACCCTCTTCCTTCTGGAATTTTTGCTGTTTTCCTTATGGCACCACTGATTCTGGAAACCTCCTCAGGAGGATAACAGTGGCAACAATACCTGTGAACATTTATTGAACACCTACTATGTGCAGGTGCTGCTCAAAACACTCTCCTGGTGTCATCCTACTTCACGTGGCAGTCTTGGGCAGCGCTGTCACAGCCATCCTGGACAAGGAAGCCACAGGGAGTTCCGTCTATACCAGGCTTTTTGTTGGTGGCTTGAGCAATGATTTGGACTCAGCCTGACTTTGAACCCACGTTCCCAACCAACTCAGGGCAACCCCATCCATTGTATGAGGCTCTGCCTTTGGCTGCATGAAGCAGTACCCTGGCTAAGGACTCACTTGGGAAACCTCACGCAGGAATAAGGCTCAGCAGCTCCTTTCTGTGGAGGAAGGAGAGAGGAGTCAGCACTCCGAGGCCCACTCGAGTCTCACTTTTCTGCTTCTAAGGGAACACCTGCAGTACCCCTGTGCTGACGATGTAAGACGTGGCCAAATCCAAGCGAGACACCTCCGACGCTGCACCCCATCAACGGAGTCCTGGCCCATAGCCTCAATGGCTCGTGGACCCTCAGAATAGGGCCAGGTCTCTCCCCTTCATTCCCTGGATGGCTCACTGACTCCTGGCCATTGTAGATGCCTGGTTTCTCCCCTCCTGGACATGGGATACTCTTCCTATACCTACACTCCTTCCTGTTCCCCAGAAGGCCTAGGTCAAGACACTGCATGAGCAGCCCCTAGGAGACTGGTCCACTGGTCCCTAGGGGCAGCCACGGGGTCTGTCTCTGCCCCTGCCAGCAGTGTTGGCTATTTGAGGACTTACCCTGATGAGTTCCCCTAACTGAATAATGCCACTACCTCCACTTCAGATTTGTCCAACTCTGTCCTAAAACCAATGCTGTGAAGCAGATACTACCGTCACCCCACTTTATGTTTGAGAAACTTGAGGCTCTACGGAAATGACTCACCTGAAGTCACACAGAGGAACTAAAAAACAGCAAACACATTTTTTAAAATTGTGTTTTTTATAGTAAAATGAAACAAATGGTTGTAAAATAACTAGAAAAACACGCGGGCGGAAATAATGGCTGCCCACCATCCTCTCTCTCACACATTCAGAAATAATCATAATACTTGATGTATTTCTTATAGCATTTTCCCATGACTCCATATTTTCAAGAAATGTATAACACATATTTATCAAAAATGTTAACAGAGTTGTCACACAGGGAGGAAAAGAAGTAGTGTCGTTTGGCGTGGAGCTTGTACTTGGCAGCTCCCGTGGCTGTGGCTGAGGTCACATCTCTAGGGCTCTATCCATTTGTCTCTCTTAGAGTGGAATCAGATGTCATGATTGCCAAATGTGGCAGGATTGATTGACCCTCACACAGCCCAATTTGCCTTCCGGCCAATGAACTGCCTGGCTGCAGCCCAAGAAGGGGGCCGACTGGAGAAATGTTCCTCGGATATGAAGGCGTGAAAGAAGCACCCACAAGCATACTCAGAATGTGATTCTAAGTGGGTGGGCCAGGTGGGGCCCAGGGTTCCCCACCTGTAACTGTTCCACAGTTAGAGTGGACACACCTGGCTCCTGGACTCCAATCTGAGTAACAATAGTTTCAAGATGTGAACCTGCCCCCACTGTGTTCAGAAAATACAGAAGCCTAACAATATTCCACATACTTAGTAGGTACTTGAGTGAATGAGAAGGGAAAGAAAAAATTAAAGCATGAGTTGACGCCATGAGCCCAACCCTCGGGGCCAATCTTGTGCTCAGCAATTGGCCTCATCAATGATTTCCCAAGTTCCCACGTGGGCTTCAGCAAGGGAGGTCCTCTCAGCTCCACTTCCTCTCTTCAAGGTTTAATTGTCGCATAAATTGGCCATCGATCTGCCTTGCTGTTTGGCCTGCCTGCTCTCCCTATTCAGTCAGCCATAAAGAAATGAGCCCTCCCTTCCCAGCTCACCCTGGATTATAACCAGCCAGGATAAGGATGGCTTCCCAAAATAGGAGAATGTAATGGCTCTCTTCATTGCTGTTCCCCAGAAGGCCCAGGCTGAGATACTGCATGAGCAACCCCAGGAGACTGGTCCGGAGGGGCAGCCACGGGGTCTGTCTCTGCCTCTGTCTGTGTGGGCTGTTTGAGGAGTTCCACTAACTCAAGTGTGAATAACAGTACCACCGCCTCCACTTCATAGTTGCCCAGCTCTGTCCTAAAACCATCCCTGTGAAGTAGATCCTACTGTCGTCCCATTTTATATTTCAGAAGCTTGGGGCTCTAAGGAAGTGACCTGCTAGGGTCACACAGCAGGATCTGTTGAGGGGGCACCGGAGCCTGCAGGACCTGACACCAGCTGTGGTGTCTGCACCCATCAATCAGGTTCAGCTCTCCCTTCCTGTCCTGAAAGGCTGAGCAGGAAGCGCCCTGCTGTGCAGTCCCAGCTCAGCTCTGCCTCCTCTTGTCAGCCCATCACCTGCTGGAATCTTCTACTGTGGTCCTTGGTTTTTACAGCGTGATTGCGAAGGACACCCCGTGGAAGGTCACTTGCAGATACCAGTTCATTTCTGCAAAAGAAGTGAATGTGGGATCCCTTGAGGGGGAAGTAAAAAGTAAAACAGAAAGATCTCCTTAGCTTTTGGATTTTTAATCAGAAGAACATGAGGGGCTTGGGGGGAAATGATTTCTTCAGGGGGGCATAAATGGAAGAGATGCTCAAAGTCAGTGACAGCCTGTTTTAATTTATAATTCTGCCTCAATGTGAAATGCACAGAGAATCAGGAGGAAATGAGTAATAATTCACTAAGGTGCTGTCACAGCCAGGAAGCGTTAGGGCCCTCTCTGTCAGCCTGCTGCTGCCAAGAAGGCTGAGACGGAGAAAGGACGTGGAAAGCTGTGGGTCTCCACTACAGAACTCCTTCTCCCTGCGTGGAGGTGTCACAGGCCTGCTGCAGCAGCCTCTTGCTCTTCAGGTTTCAGAGCCTTCCCTGAGCATTCTCAGGGGCCTGGAGAAAGTGTGCTCTCTCTTTCCCTTTTCCCTTTTTCCCATCCTCCTGTGGGGCAGCCGGGAGTTCTAGGAAACAGACTCTTGTCTCTTCAAAAGGACCAGAGGTCACTGGAGCAAAGGATCATGGGCCCTTTCTGCTGGGCCAGCAGATGATGCAGAGACTGGGATTGCCCGGACAGGGCCATCCAGGTTTTGCTATAGTGATAAGACATCTCCAAAGTGCAGTAGCTTAAGGTCTCATTTATGGAACCTGGAATCTGTCCTGTGAGGGCCAGAGCGAGAGGAAACCCCCACCGCACAGAAGTCCATGGGACCCAGGCTGCAGAGACCCCACCCTCATCCTTGTAGCACCCTCAGAAAAGAACTTTTCCCTCTTGAAGGTAAGGGAAAAAGAGAGGCTGGAGATTTACACTGAGCTTTGCAAAGCCTCAATCCAGATAAGATACACATCACTTCCACTCTCGTTTCATTGTCCAGAACTAGTTTTATGGCTTC
>PVKN010020286.1:0-16003 GCA_004027915.1 Capromys pilorides
TGAGGACAGCTGGCTCACCCACTTTCCTTCTTCTTCCAGCTCAGACAGAGAGTCTGACCATGGTGGCAGCAAGGGCCTCAGCCCCAAGCCCTGTGACGAGAGACCATGGCAGCCAGACTTCTTGCCACTGTCAAAGCCCCTCTTCAGGCACAGCTCCCTGAGGGAGCCCCTGGTCAGGAAAGCCTCTCCACGTGACCCTGAGGAGCCACACACTGGGCATGGTGAGCAGACAGTCGAGGGCTGGGGAGATAAGTGGAATAAGTGCTTGCCTGGCAAGTGCAAGGTCCTGAGTTTGATCCCTGGTACCACCAAAAACAAAAACAAAGAAATAGCTTTCTGGGACAATCGGGTGCAGCAGAACCGCTCAGGATCAAATTTTCCTTGTGAGGACTCCGGTGATGGGTGTCGGTGCCTTCAGGTCAGAGTTCACAGCAGAAGTGCTCATGAGGGGGTGGACCCAGGCCTGGCACTCTTCCCATGAGAGGTTGTGGGAGTCCTGAGAGAGGAGGCCTCAGCGGAGCCCCAGCAGCTGTTGGCTGGTAGAGACAAGCAGGCTCACTTGCTCCATCCTGCAGCAGCCTCCCTCCGGCCTCCTTCCTGGATATGCCTTCAGGAGCCTGTCCGGCATCCCAGAGAAGGGTTGTGGGCCTGGTCAATTCAGTCTCCCGGGGCCGCTGAGCACACCCCAAGGGGCACATACGGTTTATGGGAAACACCCCAGCCTCACCTACCCAGCAGAGTACTCTTTCAGGGAGTACCCGGAGGTTTCCCAAGCACAGCCCCATTCCATCCCGGGTAGGTCCTGTGACATAGGTGTATGCAGCCAGTGAACAGTGCAGCCTAAAGCGGGTGATGCCATCCCCTAAACTCTGGCCTACTTGGAATGAGTTGTCTTTAGCAACCCAACTTGTCTTAAAGAAGGTGGTCTGGCAGTGAGGGTTTTGATTCAGGCAACTGCCCTTGTGACCAAATCATCTGATTCTGGGAGGGCCTGGACAGAGAGGCTAATAGTCTTATGGACCTTTAGCACCACCTTGGTGGCCCGTGCAATCTAGAACTGAGCTTGTCCTGCACCGCCCTCTGGTGGCGAAGAGCAGAATCGCCCCCTTGTCCTTCTCCAGTAATAGTTTCCCAGTCAAGATCAGAGCTGGGACCAGAAGAACTCATAAAATATATTTAAGTCCTGGAAAATCTGAATTTATCTTCCATGTGGGACTTTTAAAAGAAAAGAGCAAGTTGTTACACAACACATTTAAAGTACTACCTTTAGGGCTGTCCACAGAAGGCTCAGGACAGGCCGGGAACAGGCCTTGCCTCTGGTTGGCAAAATACTCAGTACAAAGCCTTGTGTGTCTCTGGGATCTGGAGCCCCTGTTCATAGTATGAAGCCCACCTGTCTCCCTTCCTTTCTCCTTGCTTTTCCTCTCTGCTCAGCTGTTATGGAATGTTTGACAACTTAAAAGGAAAATCTAAATCAAAATGATAAGATATATCATGGATGCATGACAAATGAAATCTCAGACTGGAAGTTAGCAAAGCCAGCTCCAGAGGCCTGGACTCTGGAGAAGCGGGCCCCACTTCTAAACAGCCCATGTTAAGATTCAAGCCCAGACACTTGTTGAAGAGGAAAAAAAATGAGTATTCAGTACATCTCTGAGAACACACAACTTTCCTGTTGGATCTTAGGTCTGTAGGAAGTTTGCACCTTGTATGTTGGTTAGATGATGCTGATGGATGTATGAGATCATGTCTTAAACAAAGACTCCTCTGAGGACCCAGCCATCCTTTCCCAGAGGCTGCTCCTTACAGCCCTGCGTTGGCAGCAGGTGCGGGCCCGGCAGCAAGTCATGACTCGGTGAGCCGTGGGCCTGGGCTGCACAGATGAAAGCCATCGGGCAGAAGATTCGGTTTCTCACAGTCTGTTTAACTCGAATGTAAAGGACAGCAGACTGTGCGACTTCCACACAATCCTTTGTGGGTTTGATAGTTGAGAGGCCACACTCAAGGCTGAAATCTCTGACACAGGAGGTCCCAGTGCTGCCTGTGGTGAGGCCGTTGCTCTCCCAAACAAAGCAGGGCTGACCCTGAGCCAAGGTTCAACCTGGAGTGATGTCTCAGAGGTGAGTTTAGCAAAGGCCAGAGCAGGGCATGGCTGGCCCTGGATTGTGCCTCTGTGCTCCTAGCACCGTATTCCTGACAGCTCAGAGAAGGAAATAAAGCCAAGAGATGAATGGATAAGCAGAAATGGCAAAGCCATCCAGAGGATGTTATTGAACCTTCAAAGGGCAGCAAAATTTGACCTGTGATACGATACAAATGACCTCAGCAGACATGCGTGCAGTGACAGCGTGCAAAGCCGGGCATAAAGACACCTGTAGCAGGTGCCCGGAGTAGGCAGATTATAGATAGTGGGAATAGACAGTGGCAGCCAACGCTGGAGGGAGAGGGAATGGAGTCACTCTCTATTGAGTAGAGAGCTTCAGTTTGGAACAGGGAGAAGCTCTGGAGGCGGGCACTGCACATCGCTCTTGTATAGCAGCAATGACTGTACAACAGTGTGAGCTACTTAACGCCATTGAGCTCCGTGGCGTCAGGATTTGCACAGCTGCAGGGTAGATGAATGTGGGGGAAGGGCGGCCTGCATGCCAGCCCCATTCCTCCTCTCCCCATCTCTTGCTCTATCTACTTCTTCTTTTTGGCTGTTGCCAAATTGTAGTTGTTTATAAAACACAGATAAATGCTTTAAAAGTGGCTTGTAGATACTTTTTATGCTAGGTGCATTTTGCCACCGCTGAGCAAGAGGTGGACTGCCTCAGCATCTCAGGGAACCTCTAACATCCGCAGAGTTCTGGGACACAGAGCATGGCCCATGGGCATGGCCCATAACTCACACTGCAGGGCGCCCTCTCCTGAAACGTCTGTGCAATGGCTTTCCACTGTCATGACAAAATGCCCAAGATAAATGGCTCATATGGAGGGAAGATTGATTTTGGCTCAGGGTTGCAGAGATTTTAACCCATGGTCACTTGGTCCTATTGCACTTGGGCCCAGAGAGCATGTCACAGCAAAGCACACAGTGAAGGAGACGGCTCATTTCTGGGCATCCAGGAAGCAGGAAGAAAAGGAGGACCCAGGGTCTTAGCAGCCCCTCGAAAGTAATACCCTCGCTTCGTCCTCCATCCTACCTCCTAAATGTTCTTCTACTACTTCCAAATAGCACCTCTGGCAGGCAAGCAACTCTTTAGCATGTGGGCCTTTGGGGACCACTGAAAATCCAAACCATAAGCCAATCTAGTTCAGGGATTCTTGTAAATCTTACTTGAAAGGCATATTCCAGGGTCCTCCACGAGAGTCAACATCCTCTAGGGTCTGCCTTGGGTGTGAGCAGCCGAGACTGCCCAGTGCAGAGGGGCATGTCCCATGCCTCGGGAATCGAAGAAGCGCAGCTTCCTGGGGGATCTGCTAGAGTGAATCATCAACCACGGCGTGTGGGCCCAAGCAACTACGTGGATGCATCGAGTGCATTGGATTCTTGAACCAAAACCAATTAGATTTAGGAGGGCAATCTGCCCCCAAATTATTCTGGCATGGAAGAATTGGTACTGATCCATTTTTTTCTGGCAATAATTTGATAACAGGATGGCCCAGTGGCATATGGAGGATACCACTCATTTGTAACAATAAAATGAGATCACCAGAACCATATGGCAAATTTTTTTACCCTCCTTTTCCTTCATGAAAGTAATGACCTGCTGGTCATGCACTCAGCTCTCCAAAAGTACTCCTTTGAAGTAAATACCAAATAAATAAATACACCAAAGTCATAAGCTGAAAGAAGGGAACCATCCCAGCTCTACGCTGCTCCGAATTACTAGATCAAACCTCTACTACTAACCCTGTTGTTCCTGCTGTGGTAATTACATGTGTGTGCATGCACATCATAAACACCAGCGATGGAAAACCTTTGATGAAGTGGAGCCACTTGTAATAAGTTCCATTCTCCAAAGTTAAAAGTGGAAGAGGAGCAATCAGAGCTATAAAAACTCTTATGCTTCTGTGAGTGATTTCCTCATTAGGTGTCAGGAGGAAGTGACTGCATAAGGCCCGCCTGCTCCTCATGGAAAACTCGCAGCCTGTGAAACCAATGGTAGGCCTTTCTGGGCTGTTCCCTCTGGCAATGGGTGCCCATCCACACTGGCTCTTCCTGGAGCCTTGAACTTGAGAGGAATGCTGTAGGACTGGGAACCCACCGGGAGGCTGGGACTCACACTGGCCCTACCTGGATTTGGGAGCTCTGTGTCGCACCTTCCCTGTCCCCCCTCCCTCTCCCAGATCTCACATATACCTTCATAGTGCCCAGATATGCACTGTGCAGTGCGCACCTTTCCCTCCAGCTGTGGTGGCGGGGCACGGGGCCTGGCGTGGTATCTGCAAGTGCTGCCTGGCAACAGGGTGCATTTGGGTCCCACTGCCCATTCTCAAGCTTCAAGAGCCAAAATTCATTTTCTCCCACGTGCAGCATTCATTTTGCTAAGCTAATTTTCAAGGCACAGCTGGGCAGAGGGCTGTCGGTGGGAGTTACACAATGTCCTACAAATGCGTTTCCAACGGACCAAGCCACGAGGATTCAGCCCAGTGATGGATTATCCAGCAGCTCAGTTAAAACAAGTTTCTAGGCTTGGGGTCGGGGGGTGGGGGGTCTGGGAGGAGGAAGGGAAGACACAGGGTGCCTTGCTGCAGCTTCCTGGCCCTAGTCAGCACAGCTCCACTTTTAACCTACTACATATATGGGAGATTGTGGTGAGGCCTCAGGACCTTGTGCTTGCCAGGCAGGCGCTTAAGCTGCTGAGCTGTTTCCCCCACCCCAGGGCCACAGCTCTATAGAATGGTTTGGATACAAACGAATAGGTGCAGAGACGCACAGATATTGTCTTAGTTGCTATCTTATCAATGGGACAAAATGCCTGACACCCATGGCTTCGAAGAGGAGACGCTTGTTTTGTCTCATGGATTCAGAAGGTTCTGCCTATGTCCATCAGGCCCAAATGCAGGCACGACGTGGTAGAAGGGCTGGAGCCGGGGAAAGCTACTCATGTCACAGTGATCAGGAAGCAGAATGAAAAGGAGGGACAGAGGAAAGAGCCACCCCTGGCAGGTCACACGTGCAAGTGCCCACCTCTTCTTCCTAAGCCTGACTGTGAACGGTCAGCTGGTGGGCATAGCACCCTATAACCCAATGACCTTCCAAAAGCCCTGCCTCTGAACAAGAGGCTTAAGCCCTAACACACGTGCATAGATGTATGCATGTAGACGTAGGTTTGCGTCTCCATGTTTGTGTAGACACCTGCATGCATCAGGGGCTTATTTGTGTTAGCTGGGTTATTGGAGGCATTTTCCAACAGAGGGCAGTGCCTGTACCAAGGCAAGTTTCAAATTGACGGTGGACGAATAATGAATGAAAAATGGAGGGCAGGCGCCAGGGAGTGTGGTGGGAGAGAAAGAAAAGGCTCCGCCAATTCTTATTGATCATTCAACTGCTGGATTTTGGTAAATGGGCTGCAGGGGGGAAATGTCACCTTATTCTGCAAGTTTAAAGTAATAAACTGGTTCTGGTTCTTTCCCTACCTTTCCTGACCCCATTTGGTTTTTTTGTTTTTTTTTTTTTTTTTTTTTCACAACAGCTCTGCAAAGGGCCAGCAGCTTCCAGGCTCCAAACAAACATCAGAGCTGGAGAAAATTCCCCTCAAGTGAGTCACGCGCTCTCCGGGCTCGCCGAGAGGGGTGGGGCGGGTGGGCAGGAGCCCTCCGGTTCTTTCTCCGCTCTTCCCATTCCTTACATGGTGTCTTCTCTGACTGGCCTCCAGGATGTGAGGGGCAAGGGGCAAAGAAACGCGGTTGCCTTGACTTCTGCGGCGAACTCCAGGAAGCAGTGGCTGATGGGCTTGGGACCTTTCCATGCCTCTCCCCCGCCCCCTGTTCTGGGGCCATGGGATCCTAAGGTTCTACGCCATCACTGGCGGAAGGGGACGTAGCAAACATGACACTCACAAAGAGCGAAGCTAAGGATCGGCTTGGGGACTGCCTAGGGCTGGATTCTGTGCGTAGGAGTTGGACTGGGGTGGCTGGGCTGGCAGCTCTTCGGATCCTGCAGTTGAAGGCATTGCATTGTAGGAAGAGACAGACAGACGGACAGACAGACCCGCTCGCCGACTTATCCACGTATATGCCTCGGAACACACCTGCTCCTTTTTCTGAACTGGATGTAGTCTAGGCAGAGCAGGACAGGGCGGGGACCAGGGCTCCCACGAGGGGGCGCGGTGCCGCGTTCGCCCTCAGGCTGAGGTTAGCCCAGGTCGGGGCGGGTGGGGGTGGGGAAGCCGCAGTGACAGATTAGAAATTACCTGGAGGCCCCGAGCTAGGGGATGGGACCCTAGCCCGTTCTGAGCCCCTGCGCCACACTGCTACTCTCAGGCTTGCACGTTTCCTCCGCGGGCGCTGCTGCTGGAAGAGAGCCCTGGTTTCCTAACTCGTGAGTCACCGCCGACTCCGACCAGTGAGTCATTCTCCCGCCACCCCAGACCCGCCAGCCCTCGCTGGGTCAGGCCAGGACAGGGGTCGGCTCTGGCGCTGGAGCGGGGCCGCACACAGGGACCGGCCGCTGCCCGCGAGGGGTCTACAGCGACCGGCGCTGGAAGAGCGGGCAGCCCCGGGCGGTGAGCGGGAGGATGGAGGGAACTGAAGTTCCTGCCACCTGTCCCGTCTCAGTGCCCTGCCCCAGCCCATCCTAGGGCTCTGAAATCCTAGCTCCGGGCAGGTCCTCGTGGGGGCAGAGTCCGTAGCGTGAACTGGCCTCGAGGAAGCGCCCAGTCCTTCGCTCGGAGAAGGAATGAATGAACGAAGCAATCAACCAGAAACGCGCCTGGTAGGTAGGTAGCAACGAGAGCAAATAGAGCACATGACTTGCACGCTTCTGTCCCTAGAGGGCGCTCCAACACTTCGCAAGGGATTGGAGCCTCGCAGGGCCTCAAACGTTGTAGGAAGCGGCACCCTGGAATGCCAGCCCTGGTGAAAAATCCCAGAGCTGAACGCGACCAGAGAAACCTTTCTGCTAGCTTCATTTCACTCAGGAGGAAACCCCAGCGGGCCAGACTGGTTCTACAGTAAGAAGCAGGCCATGATCACCTGGCTGACCATGCTGGCTAGAATAACCTTGAGGAGGAAAAGGTTGCTACTGCCAGAGGGCGTGAGAGGAGGCAGCACCTGCCCTTGACCCAAGGGTTGTTCAAGCAGCTCCCTGTGGAATGGCCAGGACTCTTCATCGCCTCTCAGCTGGCTCCGGCTCACCTGTCCCTACACCAGAGGGGCTCCTTCATCAGCAGTGGCTGGAATGGCAGCCCAAGGACAAAAGCTTAGCCTCCCCACCTCCTCAAGTCCTCCACAAGTGCCATCTATCATGTAGGACTTGGGGACACGTGTGGGGAGAGACCCTGCTGGCCAGGGAGGATTAAAGGAGAAAAGGGGATCACGACCTTGGGAACTCCATGGCGATTCTGTCAGGCTTGTATCTCAAGGTGTCCCTAGCTGTGTGTCATGAGACTCCTCAGAGAAACAAAAGGCAGTCTGTGAAGCCCACATGACTTCTGAGACGAGTTGAGGAGCTTGATTCAGAAGATGGCAAGGAGAGGAGAATGAGGGGGCGAGGAAGAGGGAGAGAAGGAATTTGGCAGGAATTTGGCGAGTAGAGGACAGGAAGCAAGGCAACAACTGACTCACAACTTTTGCCTTTTTAGGCTCGAACCATCTCATTGTGGGCTGAGATGAGGGTGCGGGTACTGGGAGGCAGGCCAGCCACCTCCCCCACAGCAGCTCCTGGCAGCCAGCGGCCTCTCTCTCAGCAGCGCCTTCTTGCCCACCCTTACATCAGATCTGTCGCCTGGTGTTACCTTTCCCTCAGAAATATCCAGGCAGCTTCCTGCTGAGAGCTTGCTGACCCTATGTATGTGGCAGGCATCTTGTCAGAAGCTGGGTCTGGGATGTCAGTGTTTGTGCGGGGAAGCAGTGCATAATACTGAGAAACCACCCATGTGGTTGTTGCCCCCATAGGAAAGGGACTCCATGGACCTCCATGGGAGTAGATTTGGGTTTGGTCTGGCCCATGTGAGTCTCTGAAGAAGAATCTCTCATCCAAAGTGTTGAGGAAACTGGGCCTAGGACATTGTGTTGAGCTAAGAAATGAGCCAAAATCTGAAGGCTGAACATCTTGGAGGGGAATCTGAATGGGTCAGCTGAACGGCCAGAAGTGGGGGCTTCAAGCAAGAGACTGTTGGTGGGCACAATGGCCCTGGGGAGTATCTGGGAATGCCAGTATGTGCCACCATGTTTCACAGAGAGCCAGTGGGCTGAGGACCAGAGTCTGAGTGGGAACATACGAGACACTCCATTGCATGTTTCTGAATCTAGTTGAGCATAAATGAGCAGCCGAGATGGTCTACTATGGAGAAAAAATACTTCAGATTTGGGGCCTGTGATGGCTATGGACTTAAGGGGAGGAGGGATAGAAGAAAAAGAGGAGAGAGAAGAGGAAGAAAACAAAGGAAGATGGGGGCACCTTTTGTCCTAGGAGATCTCACCAGATACCACTGTCATAGATCTGCTCTGAGATACAAGATGGGCCCCCCAGTCCCAGCCATGTTCCCCTCACATACATCTCTGAGCCCTGGCTTTTCCCTGACCAACAGGAGCTTGGCATGGCTCCTATTCCACATGCATCGAAGGTGTGATATCTCTGTGACTCCCCTCCCCGAGTTCCCTTAAAGTGCCAGTTACACACTTGTCTGAGGGCCTCTTGGGCACATGTGAGAGGAAAACTACATCCCATTAGTAGTTCTATCCTGGCCGTGCCCACCGCTAATGGTCTGGCATTTTTGCGTAGAAACCTCAGAGTTTGTTGATAGAATGACTTAATACAACCCAGTCCCCAATGACCTTGGCTTTGAGGAAACTTTAGAGGTAGATGTCTGTTTCTGAGAAGAACTCTGAAAATGCAGTTCATGTCTCTCAGGAACATTCTCACAAAAAATGAAACACTGTGGCCTGGAGCCTCCTTTACCTTGTAGGCCCCCTTCTCTAGCTTGGACCCAATCCTCTACATCCTCAGAATCAGTTTTCGACATCTGCTCCCTCCAGGCACTGGAGCTAGAACTTCAAACTCACAGCCTCCTCTTTTCATGATAAGTCAACAGCTCTGTAATGGAGAGTGTCCTTTTCCTTGGTAGATCGAACACCAGCGAATATCAGAACTCTGTCGCCTTCCAAGGAGTGTTCTCTTCCTCTGTCTTCATGGTCTTCTTCTTCATCTTCCCTGCCATCTTCTTTGCCTTCAGCCACTGTTCCTGGGCACCCTCAGGGCCGTCCTTCTCCACCTCAGGTGAGTCCCCCTGCAGACCAGGCACAGATGTTAGGCAGGTGAGTTGCTTGTGTTCTTCCCTCACTCCACACTAAACTGTGGGTTCTGAGGGCTCTTGGGTCTCCTCAGGGCATGGCTCTATCAAGGCCCCACTTCAGGCCTTCTGCACACAGGCCTTTCATAGCGTGTCCTGCTTCCTCTCAACTTCAGCCAAGCACATAGCCACCCCACCCCAACAGTCCTTTGGGTGGGAGACTGCTGGATACTGAGATGCCAACATGTGCTCTGCCCATAGGAAACACACAGAGCACGTTAGAGCTTCTAGGTAAAGGATGCCAGGCACAGGCATGGAAGAGCCTTTGCAAAAGCAAATGTCATCCCTGATACATATGACTCGACTCTTGCCTTTTATCTGTATCTACCCCATCTCCATTACCTGCAAGGCCAGTGCCAGGATGCAAGAAGTAGCCCAAAGACAGAAAAGGTGGGCAAAGTGGCCCTCCTATGAGGGTCCCTTGGGCCCCAGAGCTCTGGACAGGGCATAGCTGCTCCTGCCGGTGTTCGCTTCCATTCTGTGTTTACCAGAGCCAGGTTCCCACATGGTGTGGATGGCTCTCTATGGTGCAGTGTGTAACCTTTAGAAAGGTCCTTGAAGTTCTGTGGCCAACCCAGGAGGACGAGTGTCGCCCTTACCCCGATGGCCTCCAACGAATACGCTTTGGGTTCTTGGCTGGCAGAGATACCCACCCATGAGATGGGAGCACTCTGGAGTCGGGACACAGGTGCTTGGGCGTCACATGGGAGATCGGCTCAGAGGCACCGCCAGCCCCCGCTCAGGGCCTGGTTACAGCCGTGCCCGTGCTTTGCCTCCCTTTGGCTTCCTACCCACCGAAGCAGGAGCCAAGATGACCTTGGGTCAGAGTGGATTTGGGGGCTCCAGCCAGGTCCCAGCAGGTTCCAAGCAGGCATTGAGAGCAAAGAGCAGCCTTTGTGTTTCTCAGGCAAAATTCTTTTTTGACTTTGAGTATCTAAGATCTGGAGAAGAGTAGCAGGGTGGAGATTGAGATTTGCCTCATCCATGTAAATGAATGCTGCTAACTGTAAAAATAAATGCTCCTTCTGCTGTCCCCTCTAGGTAACAGCGTACAACCCCCACCCTCAAGTCTCTGGAGATCACCGAAGTCCCTCTATCCCAATCTTTCTCAGGAGAGCTAAAAGCCAAGGGGTACTCCAGGGAGTGCCGCTGTATCTACCTCAGGGCGAGGTGCTGGAGCGGGCCGAGTACTGCCTGGTGAGCCCTGGCGGAGAGAGTCCTGTGGAGCTGGCTCCTGGGGTTCAACGGGAAGCAGTGGCCCCTCCTGGGGGTGCCAGAAACAGCCACAGTGCCCCACGCCTCAGTGTGGGAAAGGACAGGTCCTTGCCAGGCCAAGAGCAACCTTTCAGGGCGAAAGAGGACCCAAGAGAAGGTAGCACTGGAGCCCCGAGGGGACCGGAGGGTGGGTCCGAGCGGGCAGAGAGGACGCCGAGGCTGAAGAAGTTGGCTCTCACTCCGGAGCAGAAGACCATGCTGCTGGACTGGAACGACTCCTGCCCTGGGAGTGCGGCCCTCCAGCGGGACGCGCGACCTGCCCCGGAAAGGCCTAGGAAGGGCAGTGGTGCAGGCTCCGCGCTGAGAGCCACGCTGCCCTTGCGCCTCCCTCAGGCGGGGAGAGAGGCGCGGGCAGCCCCGACGGAGCCCGCCCGGGGGCCGCGATCGCCCGCGGGGCATGGTGCCCTGGAGGAGCAGGGCGCGCCCCCGCCCAGGTCACCCCTGCGGTTCATCACCCACGCCATCCGGAGGTCCCTGGAGCCATTTTTCCACAACTCGGGCGGGGGCAAGAAGGCCGGGGCCAAACCAGAACCGAAAACCTTGCCCCCGGGCCAGCCCCACGGTCCCAGCTCGCCCGGTCCCCAGAAACTCGGTTCTGATGAGGGCGCGAACCCGCAGTCCCCCGGGAAACACGCGGCCGGCAGCGCCGCCGCCAGCTCCTCGCGCTCCCCGGCGCCCCGCGCCGCCCGGGCCTCGGACCCCTGCCCTCCCGGTGCCGCCCGCAGCTCGCCCGGGGCGCCGTCCGCGCCGTCTGCCACGTTCACGTTCCCACCCAGCAGCGGGTCTGACCATGTGCCCGCGCTCCTGCAGAACCGGAGCTTGAGCGAGACCTCGCCAGATGCCGCCAGGGCTCCGAAGAAAAGAGCCTCGTTGTTTTCCTCCCTCAGAGCCAAAGACAAATCTTCTGAGAGTTCCTTCCAAGAATCCAAACAAAGCAGAGACATCAGGGACCTCTTGGGCAGCTCCAAGGGGAGGGCGCCGTCTGGGAACAGCGCCCCAGCCCCCGAGAAGTGGGCCCAGCCCTTCAGGAGCGCCTCCTTGTCGTGGGTGGCCCGTCCTCCGCCGCCTTCCGCAGGACAGGCAGGACTTGCAGGTAAGCAGCCCTCGGCTGGCACACGCCCTGCCCTGCTGGGCCGCTAGGCTAGCTGCCCTCCCTGGATTAGCAAACAGGTATGCCATCCCATCCCTCGTGTCGGTGTGATTCTCCAATTAAATTCTCATACAAGGGGAAAAACTCGAAGCTGAAAACTTTCAAGTCATACAAAGCAGTTTAAAAAATCGAAATTGTTATAGAAAATCTTGAACTGAGCATGATTATACCTCTTTCCCACTCATAACTATATGAATATAGTTATACATCAAGTGCCGCATCTTGCTGGGGAGATAGCTGAGCGGCGCAGCGCCTGCCTGGCAAGTACAAGGTCCTGAGTTCAATTGCAGATACCAAAACAAAACAAATGCTACAACTTTTGTTTGTTTGTTTGTTTTTTATGGCTGGCTCAGCCTGCCCTGGTAGTGGGGCTGGTGCAGCATGTGGTGCCGGGGATCGAACCACAGTTCCTGCAGTTGCCTGAGCTCTCCTAAGCAGGCGCTTTAGACCACTGAATCGTCTTGCTGGCCCAAATGCTACAACTTTTAAAAAATAAACATTATGTCATTTGTGTTATGGTAATTACCATATGGTATACATGAATGTGTTTAATAGAATGCCCTATTTTGTAGATACCTTGTCATTTAATGAACTGCTTATTAACTTATATATATATATATACATGAACTATAAATGAGCATATTTATGCTTCAAGTTTGTGTTGAATGAATTTTTTGTGCATATAGCTTTTTCTTTCCTTTGAATTACTAGTCTAAACATTTTTGTGTACATTTGGCTATCAATGGTAGTGCCTCCTCCATTGAAATCTGACTAATTCTTTTTTTTTTTTTGCGGAACTGGGGTTTGAACTCATGACCTTGCACTTGCTAGGCAGGCACTTGTGCCACAGAGCTATCCCCCCAACCCCATGACTAATTCTTTAAAATTTGAAATTAATATACCAAAGAGTCAGAATAATCAGTATGGGAGTACCTAATAAAAAGGTAAATATATTCTCTCATTTGTTCTCTACCTTCCCAAAGATTTTATATACTCCCTTAGAATCACATTAGCTAAATACTCATGACGCTTTTGTTATTATTTATTCGATGGCTTTTTTCCTCTTAATTTTGTAGGTACATTGTAGACATACATAATAGAACATCCACAGAGGGAATTTGTACCTGCACATGAGCTATCTGGCTTCTTTTTTCCCAGTTCCCCTCCCCTCCCTTCCACAACTCCTCTTGTTTTTATTTTTATTTTTTAAATTTTTTTAAAATTTTTTTATTTATAATTTTTGGTGGTACCAGCAATTGAACTCAGGATCTTACACTTGCCAGGCAAGCACCCTCTTGTGCTTCATAAAAATTTTGTTTCTTTTTTTTTTTTTTTTCCTTGTCTCTTCCTTCCTTTCTTTATCGCCCTTCCCTTGGGCCCCTTCCAATTTGAGCATCTTATTTCCATATTACAATATCTAGTTTCTGTATTGAATCTTATGTACACTTTTGATTTCTCATATGAGAAAGACAATGTGGTATTTAAACATGAGTGTCTAATTTATTTCACTTAAGGCCATGCTCATGAGATGCATTCATTTTTCTAACAATGTCTCAGACTTATTCCTCTTTAAGGTAGAGTAGCACTCTGCTGTATAAAAAAACCACATCTTTATCTGTTCATCAGTTGGTGGGGATTTGGGCTGTGTCTAAGACTTAGCTATTACAAACTGTGCTGCTAGAACCAGCATGGGGGTGCGTATACCACTGTGGTGTGATGCTTTTCATTGCTTCAGGAAGATACCAAGAAGGGGAACAGCTGGGACAAATTGCATCCCTAGGGATCCATTTTTAGGAATATCCACACAGATTTCCACAGTAGTTATACCAGTCTACACTCCTTCCAACAGTGGAGAAGTGTTCCTTTTTCTCCACAGCTCTACCAGCATTTGTTATTTTTTTTTTAAAGGCTTTCAAATAAATTAGTTTAATGCCAGACAACACAGATTTCAAAATAGAATAAAGATTCAAAGAGCAGACCATGGCAGGATTATAGGTTGGGTTTACTTTAAATTCACAGCTGAAGTATGAATAGTTTAATGAAAATTAGAGACAATAGGCCATTGTATGATTTTTTTCTTTTTCTTCTTTTTCTTTTTGTTTTATTTTTTATAAAATTTTATTCTTAAATGTGCAACAGACTCCAAGAACACATGTGCATCATTGTAATTATGGGTGTCAAGAGATGTCATGGCAGGACATCCAGTATTCGAATAGGAATGGAACCCAGAGTCAACACCATCATACACACAAGAAACACTTTATTTTTTGTCAGATTACTTAATTCCACCTGTGGCCAGGGGCCCTTGCCCACGGCCTTTGTTTTTAGCCCCTCAGGTTTCTTCTGCTCCTTTTGCTTCTGTTGGAACGCTCTGCTTTCCTCGCCCATCTCCTTGGCCTGTTTCTTGGGCTGCTTAAGGGGCTTCTTTTTATCACCTTCAGGGCCAGGCATGATGCCCACAAACCCTTCAGAGCCGAGCTCAGAAGGCAGCAAAGGTTAATTTCTTGATAATAACCAAACTTTCTAGAGAAAGCTGGAATCTCAGTGTTGCTTTAATTTTCATTACCTGAATGACCAGTGATACTGAACATGTTTTCTTTTACTTATTTGTCATTTCTAAGAAGTGTCTAGTCATTTGGATTGTGTCTTTAAATTTGGGGAGGGGTATCATTTTTTTTTAGGTCTTTATATGTTTTAGATATTAGTTTTGTCTAAAGAACAGCTGGAAAAAATATTCCCACTCTGTGGGTTGTCGCTTTAATCTGTTTGTGGTTTCTTTTGCTGTACAAAAACTTTTTAATAAGATGAAAACCCAGTTGTTGATTCTTTATGATATTTCCTGTGCAATAAGGATTTGTTCACAAAGTCTTTGCCTACACCAATATCTTCCAGATTTCTACCTCTTCTATCTTCCAGAAGATTTAATGTTTCTGTTTCAGTATTTCAATCTTTGATCCATTTCTATTTTAGTGTTAGGACATGGTGAGGGATGTGGGTCTAGTTTTAATCTTCAATATGTGGAAAGCCTGTATTTCCAACATCATTTATTAAAGAAGCTGTCTTTCTTTCCACTGAAGGTGTTGGACTCCTTTGTCAAAGAAAGATAAGTTAGCTGAGTGTGGCTGTAGTTTGTCCTGCATCTGTTTCATTGATCCTCAGGTTTGTCTTTTGTTTGTTTGTTTTGCCAGTACCATGCTGATTTACCATGGCATAATTCCAAGTCAGGGATTGTGATGCCCCCTGCCTTGCCTTTGTTGTTCAGAATTGCTTTTGCTGTTCTAGGTCTCTTCTGGTTCCAAGTGAATTTTAGTGTCGTTCTCTCTAAGTTTGTGAAATATGCTATTGGTATTTCCATCAGGATTGTTTTAAATCTGTGTTAAAATTTTGAAAGTATGGCCATTTTCATTATATTGGTTCTTTCTACCCAAGAGCAAAGGATATCTTTCCATTTTCTGATACCACCTTCGGTCTCCTTTTTCAGAGGACTGTGGTTTTCAGTGTAAGGTCTTTTACTTCCTTCCTTAGACTGATTCAAAGGTATTTCATTTTTTGTGAAAGATATTTTTCCCTAATTTTTCTTGCAAATGAGTCTGTTATTTGTGTACAGGAATGCTGTTTATTTTTCACTCATGTCTTTGTATCCAACTATATTGCCAAATTTGGATATTGAACCTAGAAGTCTTTTGGGGTCTTTGTATATAGAGTATCCTATCACCCACAAATAATGATAATTGAACTTTGAGCTTTTCTATCTTCATTCCTTTTATTTCTTTCTCTTGTCTAACTACTCTGACTAACGTTTCCAGAACTATATTGAATAAGAACCGTGAGAGTGAACATCAGAGTCTTGGTGATTTTAGAGGGAAAGCTTTCAGTTCTTGTGGTTTCTTTTGCCACTGATTTCCAATTTTATTGCTTTATAGTCTGATAATATGCATAAGATAATTTCAGGGTTTTTTTTTTTTTTTCATTTACTTAAGCCTGTTCTGTGAATTAGTATATTGTCTATTTTGGAGAACCTCCCATATGCAGCTGAGAAGAAACTTTATTCTAAAATGATGGTTTAGAATACTCTATA
>PVKN010020287.1:0-15994 GCA_004027915.1 Capromys pilorides
ATAATCAAGATCCCAGAAATCCAGCAGAAGAATAACATACTAAAAGCTGCTAGAGAAAAGAAACAGATCACATTTAAAGGAAGACCCATCAAAATAATGGCAGATTTCTTCTCTCAAACCATGAAATCAAGAAGAGCATGGAGCAGAGTGCTTCAAGTCCTCCATGAAAACAAATTTCAGCCCAGACTGCTATAACCGGCAAAACTCTCTTTCATGTATAAGAGAGAAGTGAAATACTTCCACCACAAGGAACAACTAAAGAATTCCATGATGTCAAAGCCAACATTACACAGTATACTAACAAATATTTTAGAAGGGACAAAAATGACCTGAACTCAACAAATGAGAACAGAAAGATCCCACCAAATAGGGCAACCAATTAAACATAGGAGAAAAAGTGACAAACAGTAGTAAATAAAAGTCATGTCGATTATAAGACAATACACTTCAATTATAACTATCAATGTAAATGGACTCAATTCTCCAATTAAAAGAAGTAGACTAGCAGAGTGGATGAGGAAACAAAACCCAACAATATGCTGTATACAAGAAACACACTTAACTCATAAAGAAACTCATAGGCTAAAAGTGAAAGGATGGAAAACAATACCACATGCTCCAGTGCCTCAAAAACAAAACAAAACAAAACAAAACAAAACAAAACAAAACAAAACAAAACAAAACAGCAGTGGTAGCAATCCTGTTTGCAGACAGTCTAAACTTCAAATCAATATTCATCAAACATAACAAAGAAGGCCACTACATATATTGCCAGTTTCACTTGTATCCCACTGCAGTTATGGAACATTGGACTATGTATACAACTACTCCCTCTTTGTACAAAGAAAATAATTTATTTTTGTTTTTTTTTCTCCCCTACTAATATGGATTAGAAAATTTATCATGTCTATACCCTGTGCTCTGTCTGTATAACTACTACGAGGACAACAATGTTCAATGTATTAATTACTATGAATGTATTAATAACGTGTTTTGAAACTATCATATTGTTATTTCTTATTAAAAATAAAAAAAAATTAAAAAAAGAAAGTGGGAACAGACTCCAGGTCTCTGCTGCTCTTTGCTCTTTCTGAGCAGTTTCCTTGACAAGCGTGATTTATGCAGGTGTGTGTTGCAGCAGACTGAAAGGAACACAGGGACATGATCCTGTCATCAACTATGAATAACCTGGTATCAAAGTGTCCCTTTAAAAAAAAGAAAGCAAAAATACATACATGCATACATACATACATGCATACATGCATGCGTGCATACATACATACATACATAGCTGCCTCCTGTGACCACACAGTCAGTGCTTTGCCTACTAGTTTGTTAAAATTCTTGCTCAAAATGTCACTTTCTCACTCCCCTATTGTGGGAAGCATAGGCTAGCAGGCACTTTGGAGAGTAATTTCCCAGTTTAAATTTTTCTAAAGAAGTCTAGGCCAGCGGTGGGGGACCTATGGCACATGTGCCAGGGTGGGCTATTTGTATCACTGGAAGCTCTGAAAGGTTCACCGTAACTAATTTATACAATGGTGTTTAGAGCATTCATTAATGCCAATAATAACTTCATGCAGAAATCCCTAATTTGATATAAAATATTTTAAGAAATAGTTTCATGAATAATTGTTTTATTTTATAAAACTAGGTCAAAACAGAAGCAACTTTTGCCACTAGAAATCCATCTAGGTTGAAGTTTTCGTTTTGGAAGGAAATAAAAATGTTATTATTTCTGCAACTAATTTCGGTGAAATTTGGGCAGCCAATGTAAATATCCATTGAGGGATGGCCTCAGTACCCGAAGGGTGGTCACACTCAAAAGAGGCTTAAGTCACTCACCTGGGAAAATTATGATTACATCCTCTTTTATGGCTTAAAAGTTCTTTGACAGAAGTTTAGCTTACAACTGTCTAAATAATATTTAAGTACCTTGGTGACAAAAGAGATTTTATCTATCCTGGTTCATCTATAAAAAAATCACATCATAGCTCCAACTTTTTTGGCATTCGTAGCTATATGTTGACTACTAAATCCACTTCTTTTGGAAAGCCACTTGAAGAACATGGGGACATTGCTATTAAGTCATGGTGTTCCCCCAAAGCCTCATGTCTAGTTGTTCCCCTAAAGCCTCATGCAGTCATGGGGAGTGGATTTCTAGAGTTTGAGATTAACTCATGATCCACTGGGATTATGAGTGATCCAAGGATGGGATTATGGGTCTGACTACTGCTGGGATTATGGGTGTGGCCTGAGGTGGGTAGCCTGATGTGATATAAGAGAGACAGAGAAACAGACTCTCTCTCTCTCTCTCTCTCTCTCTTTCTCTCTCTCTCTCTCTCTCTCTCTCTCTCTCTCTCTCTCTCTCTCTCTCTCTCTCTCTCTCTCTCTCTCTCTGTTGTTGCCATTGTTGCTATTCCATTGCCATGAACTACTGACCTCTGTCCTGTGTGCCTTTCTGCCTTGGATCCAGCAGAGTATGGACTGAAACCTCCAGTAACTGTGAGCTAAATAAACCTTTCCGTCCTTCACTGTGGGTGTCAGGTATTTGTCCCAGCAATGAGAGAAGAGTAACTAAGACACATGGAAAATAAATTAATGTGACACACCTCAGAATTAAGGGATTCATCAACTATGCCTCACATTTGACAGAAGGAACAAAGTCCCACTGACTAACAGAAGTTAATGTCACACCCAACTGCCCACGAGTTTCTGCTATCAGCTGGGAGGATCTGATTCCTCAGTTACTTAGGATTAGTAGACTATAGGCATCTTCTACCAAATGTTCAAGAAAAGGTTAGCATTTTTACCATACTTAACAAACACACTTCTGTTTAAAATCTTACTTAAATCACTCTCACAGTATTATGAACACTCAGGGAACATTGATCCTTTAAAAGACTGGTGAATTTAAGGGCCAGTCTGATAGATCGGCAGACTAAAGCTCCTGCTTAGGCAGAGTGCAGCGGCTGGGTTTCATCCCCAGCGTTTTATGCCAGCCCAACTCCTGGAGTGTGCTGAGATGGAGACTGAGACTAGGCATGGCATGGTGTCGCGTGCCTCCCAGAATCAGTGTGATTCCAATCTGCCTAGTGAGACCCTGTAAACCCTGAAAACCCTGTACCAAATTTATAAAAAAACACCCTGCAAAATCAGGCTCTGGAGTAACATGACCTTGCGTGTGATGTGGGGAAAGGTGGAGTGTAGAAGTTTCTCTTTTCTTCTACATGCATGTAGGACATGGACATTCTTAGCACACTTAGGTTGCAATGGTAAACTAAATTTCCTCCTAATATAGACATTGGGAAAAATTTCCTCTGGGTATGACACAGAGGTTAGACCTCAGGACTCTCTAATCTTGAGGACTGCCAAGAATAAAACTTCAGGAGAGGACGTTTGACTACAAACAGATAATGTGCTTCATCGTGTGTGTTAACAGTGAAATGTCTTAGGTTGCCCTGGTGTGAAAGTGTGCGCCACAGCTGTATAGGTGAGAAATCCAATCCTCAGTGCTGTATGTTAATGATATTAATGATAGTAAAATTAGGGTCTTGAAGAGGCAGTGAGGCTTAGATGAGATCATGAGGGTGGGTGCCAGGCTAATGATAGTGGCTTTGTTCACCCTACTAAGCTTGCTCTGTTTTGTCATGTGTTTCTGTGTGCCATGTCACACTGCCACAAGACGGCTTTTACAGGAAGCAAAGTCATGCCAGTATCCTGTACTAGGACTTATCAGCTTCCAGAATTATAGAAAACACACACATTTTTTAACTGACCTAGCTTCAGTTTTGTAGCTACAGAAAGAGAAAGAGGATTAAGACATTTAAGACATTTTTCCCTGTAAAATAATCACTTAGAGATGCACCATAGGTCTTCTTTTCATTCTTATATCTTTTTATTTTTTACTTTCTTGATAGAGAGTCTCACTATGAAGTTTAGTTCATATAGGATCTTCTGTCTTAGTCTCCTTAGTGCTGGGATCATAGGTGTGCGCCACCATGCTGGGTTTTGGGACCAGCACTGTGCTACCCAGGTTACCAGGGCTGGCTCAGCATGTGGTATTGGGAATTGAACTCTAGTCCTTACACTTGCCAGGCAGGTGCTTGTGCCACCAAACTGTCTCCCAGCCCCAGCACTTCCTTTCTTAAAGAAAGCTATTCTTTAAAGAGTTGTTCCTGTGGTGAAGATTATTTATATTCACTTTCTTTAATGAAGTTAAATATATCAAAAGACATAATCTTATTTCTTTTCTTAAAATAAGTGACTTCTGCCTTCTTAAAAAGCACAGAGGTGGTGCTGTGAACCAGAGCTGGGAAACTCCGTGTGTTTGCATGGTGAATATGCCAACTTTGAAAGGTTGCCTCTCTTAAAGTGAAAACAGAGCATCAATGCCTGGTGTATGCCTCAGTAGAATCACTGATGATGAATTAAGCAAACCACTGATTTGCAAACAGAAGGGACTATGTGGCTTCTATTTACTAAGCCTCAAAATCTTTTGAGGCAAGCTACACATTACTGAGCAATCTAGAACCTTTAAATGCTTAGCTGTATATACAATATATACTTTATAGCAATATATACTTTGGTTTTGAAAGAAACCACTACATAGTTCCTATGAAGGAATCATGTAATTAACACTTGTCTTTTCTCTCTGCTACACAGCTAAAAAATGCTCTAAAATTTCTCAGGCAAACATTAAGTTTTAGATAAACTCTTAATACATGTATTAGTTCAGTTAAGAAAGTAACAGTTACAGTACAATTTTTTTTATTTAAAATGGTTTTATTGAGATATAATTTATATATCTCATGAACTTAAGAGGAATTGATTCAATAATTTTATTTATTTATTTATTTATGGTGGTACCAGGTGTCAAACTCGAGACCTTGTGCTTGCCAAGCAAGTGCTTAAGCCACTGAGCTGCCTCTCTGGCCCTCGATTCAATAATTTTAGTACATTCACAGACTTGGACAACTGTCAGGACAGTCTTGGAATATTTATTTTCATGATCTCCAAAAGGAAACCTCAGAACTATCAGCGATCACTTTTCTCTTTGTCCTACATTGCCAGCTGTGTAGAACTACTTATTTACTTCTGTTTGAGGGGACAGTGTGTGATCTTTTATGACTAGCTTCTTTTACTTGGCAGTTTCTTAAGGTTCATTCATGGGAAGGCATGCATTTGTGTTTCATTTCTTTATACTGCTCAGTATTCAACCATATGAATGTGTTGTCTTTTATGTACCATCCTGGAGGCCTTTGGTCACTTCTGCTTCCTGATTATCAATAACACAATGAAGATTCGTGCACAAGCTTTGGTGTGCAGATCTCTTTTTCTTTGGATGGAAGTAAGTATCTAGGAGGAGCACTGCTAAGTTCCATGACCACTCTGTTTAACCTCTGGAGAAGCCGCTGGTGCTTCTCCAGCAGTTGTGCCATTTCCCGCTCTCACTGTTCCTCGCCATGCGGGGCCAGCTCTGCACGGTGAGCCCCATCCTCTCCAGGGCTCCTGTGGTCATTATGGGCAGCTCTCACCTGGTTGTCTCTTTAGCTGCTTGGTGGAATATTTTCAGTGATTCTTCTGTGTGCAGCCTCGGAGTTCGCAGCCTTCGGCTTTGCAGTCACTCTGCTATGGCGATGATTTCATCGCAGTTCTCTTAGACTATTTTCCCCCTGATCTTGGACAAATTCTCTGCCTTTCATAATATCACCCCCAGCTCCAGTCTTCCATTAATTGCTGGCCAACCCATCTATTGTTTGCAACAGAGTCCTAGGGCAAATACTGCTCCCTAGTCTGATACAATTAAACTCTAGTCTCTTCGCAGGGGTCCCGTGTGAAGCTTGCCTTTGAGGTTTGTTCTCAGCTAAAAAAGAATCTTCCTATGTTGTCTGTCCCTTTATTTTTGTTAACATCCTACCTAGTCCATGGTGTAGTTGTTGCTTTTGTGGAGCTACCCACCTCCTTTTGTTGCTTAGAAGCAAAAGCTCTGCAGTATTGCTGCAATTTGGGGCAAGGACACAGTGACCCACTTTGTGAAGAATGACACCACTATGCTCCAGGTAGGGTACTAGCCTCTGGTCCAGTTTGGTGGCCCCTTTAGGGATGAATATTTCGTCCTATTTACAAGTGAGCTGGAGCAAGGGAAATAGGGAAATAGTTTCTTTTTAGTCTTCACCATTCCGGCAAACACCAGGTAAAGCTAGGGAGCCTGGGGTGCTCAGACAAATTTGCTGAAATTGAGATTCCATAACTCACAGCTCCGAAAGAAGCAGTGGTGGTTCGCTCCATCTGTTGATGGGGGATGGGAGAAAAGCGGCCCCCTGTGCAGAAGCTACATTTGCCCACACATGTTTAGTCATCTGAGCTGGGAAAAGGGCAGCTCCTGGCTCCAAGCACCACTGATCTTCACCATTCTCCCCCTAATTGAATACATTTTCTTAAACATTTGTCCATTTGCTGTACCTCCTGGGACATCTAGAGAATTTTGTTAAATAAAAAAAATTGCATTTATTTAGAAGCATTGAAAATGTCAACAAAACAAAGTTACTTTGTTTTTGCAGAGTGGTATTCAGTTAAGAGAACAACAATTCTTTCATATAGTATGCTGCATCAGAGACAACTGTAGATGAAAAACTATAATCCTCATATATAAGTAATTTGTGCTGCGCACCAATAAGAACCTGCTTTTACAACCCTCATACAGTACCAGGCAAGGTTAGCAGCTATTGAAAATACCACCAGGACAGCGCTATCTAAAGGCACATTCGGTATTGTGGTAAGTATACAACAACAACAACAACAACAAAAAAGACACTGTATAGTTTAAAAACAAATCTTACACAGTCTTACATTTCAATTTTTTTTCTTTAAAAGAAGTAAGTTGTGTATAGGGGGATTAAATGTTTTATAGACAAGAAAAAAATGATCTAGAACCAACTTATTAATCATCATCCTCTTCTTCAACCTCCTTGTCCTCTTCACCTTCTTCTTCCTCCTCATCTTCCTCATCCTCTTCCTCTTCCTTCTTTTTCTTGCTGTTTTCAGCCTTGACAACTTCCTTTTTTGCTGCCTCAGGTTTGCTTTTAGCCCGGGAGGCAGCGATGTGCTTCTCATACTTCTCTTCTCATATGGCTGCTTGTCATCTGCTGCTGTATTATTCCACATTTCTCCAAGTTTCTTTGCAATATTGTCAATGGAGAGGCCAGGATGTTCCCCTTTGATTTTGGGCTGATACTCAGAACAAAACAAGAATGCTGAAGGAGGCCTCTTGGGCCCATTGGGATCTTTGAACTTTCTTTATTTTTCCTTTAAGAGAAATACAACTTTTCATTTTTCTTTCATAACAAGCCTTGTCTGCTTTTGCCATGTCCTTTCTCTTTAGCAGACATGGTCTTCCACCTCTCTGAGCACTTCTTAGAAAGCTGTAGAATTTAATGCAAGCATCTGGGTGTTTCTTCTTGTGCTTCTCTGGGCAAGTTTGCACAAAGAATGCATAAGATGAAATCTTGTCTCTTGGCTTCTTAGGGTCTCCTTTGCTCACATTTATCTGTTTCCCTCAGGGAATAGAGTCACCCAGTGCCTGTCCAGCTTTCACTTGCCCTGGCGCTGTCTCTATGGAGCTCAATCTAGAGCTTACTTAACATTACTTCTAAGTAATTTGTTTCCTCTAGAAATCTTCATCAGTTGTAGTCTTCTATTGTAGGTAGGGTTTACTGAGCTCCTATTGCCATTTCTAAAGTATTTCTAGCTAGTTCTCTCAAGGAAAAAGTGCAGTCTGTGTATATGTCAGTTTGGTTAAGCCAAAAATGAGTTCTATGAACTACAAAGATTAAAAGCAGAGCACACACACACACAAAATCAAAAATCTATCTTGTGTCTTGTTGTGAAACACATACCTGGTTGTGAAAGGACAGTGGAGGGTTACAATGTTGAGGGGGAAAAAAAAAAAAAAGAATAAAGCTATTTACTAACTCCGATTCCGTGGCAGGGGTTACACTGCAGCGCGCCTGGGATATCCACTCAGGAAGTGACACTCTGCTGTCTAGGTGCCAATAAGCTCCATTCCCGGCAGAGCCTCGGCTGAGCAAGGCTCTGCTTCCGGCTCCCTGCCTCCGGTTGGTCGTAGCAGAGTCCGATTCATCGAGGCTGGAGAACTGAGGGTCCTAGTTCCCTGCCTGCTGCAGGCTGGGCTCCGCTCTCAGCTGCAAGCACCCATGCCCAGTTCCCTGCTGGGCATCTGAGCTCCCAGGGTGGGTCCCTTACATCACTGCTGCTCCAGCAAAGCCTGCAGGAGAGTTCCTCTCTCTCCAATTTCTGAGTCTCATATAGTGTGGCATAGTAGTAAGATCGACATGTTTAGCTTTTGATAAGTTAGTTAATTAAGGGCATGATATTATGTCACTATTGCCGATATCTGTTTTTTTTTTTTTTTTGTATTTTTAGTACAGGATCTACAGGGTCTACAGGGTCTCACTACATAGATTGGACTCGTAGTGATCCACCTGTGTTCAGCTTTCCAAGAACTGTGATTACAGCCACGTGCCACCACATCTAATCTCAATCACCATCTCAAGGCGCCCTAGGGTGGGGTCGGCACCGTATGCTGGGGATGGAACCCTGGCCGCTGCCTCTACCTAAGCAGGCACTTTAATCTACTGAGCTATTTGGTTGGCCCTTGCCAATATCTTTTTTCTTTTTCTTTTCCTTTTTTTTTTTTTTTTTTTTTTTTTTTGGTACTAGGAATCAAACTCAGGACCTGGCGTTTGCCGTTATCTATTGTTTAGAAATACATACAAGTCCCATCTGCACTTAAGGGGAGCTTATGCAGAGCATGGCTTAATGCCAGTATACAATGTTTTTATTTAATTTCAGAATACTCAAGAGTGGTTACTTGTTAAACAACCAGTTCAGGTAGAAGAGTCCACTAATTGTTTTTCTCCCAAACCTCCCGACACCGTCTCTCCTCTCAGGGCAGCTCCCCAACCTTCATGCATTTGCTCTGTGGTCTCTGATGGGAATCACAACATCAAATTGCAACATACATTATTTATTTTCCATTTTTACTTTACATTCTTTGGGTTTCTTCCTCCAAGGACCTGGGTATATCCTTGAAAACTTTTAGTTTGAAACTCAGTCTTCACAAAAGTAAAAGAGGAACCTTAGTAGAGGAAAGGCAGAGAGAAGCAGGACTGGGGAGAATTTAGAGGCTAGATACATGACTGAGATCAAGGAGAGAACAGCAAGGGAAAAAAACAGATTCACACTTTCATTCCAATTCAGTAGCAAATCAAAGGTGAGCTACAATCAGCTCCTCTGCTTACTCAGATACCTATCTTTAATCTCCAGCTAATCAATTAATGAAATTTAAAGAAAAGGTCTGGAAGCTGCACAGAATATTTAAGGCTACGCTGTCACCACCGAAGATTAACGGAATGAATTTCATTCTATGGTCGGCAGCAACTGGGACTGAAAATTATTAAGGCAGTCAGTAACTCATCAGCATGTGGTGGTATGACCGTTTCTCTTTACTTATTTTTAAATGTTATTCTGTGAATCTCTGTATTTTCTGTCTTCCCAGGACTCATTGCATTGCATATGTAGATCAGCATAGAAGCTGCTAGCACCGTGGATTTGCAGAAGCTGATTGATGCTGGCCTTCCTGAACAAGCAGAAGTTACCAATAAAATTGACTCTAATGGGTGCTGTGGGTGTTGTTATTACCCAGCTGCTGAAGATAAGTCAAGAGAGCAGCAGCTGATGCACATCTTGAGATCAAGATAAGAGGTGGTGCTTGGAGCAAGAGTCTTGTCAAAATTGTGAAGTATTTATAGGACTGACTCTATTCATGGCGCACTAGTTGAATCGACAAGCGTGTGGAATTAAAGGCGCGGTGGGTGAAAGGCTTAAAATAATGTTGAGCACTCTGGAACCCTTTAACTCCTGCTGATCATCTTATTTGCTTGTACAGGCACCAGCCTCAGAGCCACTCACAAATTGGGAAATCAGCTCATACCCATCATCTGCCTAATGCCCTTGTTACTATATTTCTTTGGTTTTAGGATGAATTCCCAGCCCTTTATCTGATTTATCAGCTAGTGTTTTGTCCTTACTCCTCTTCCAGGATTTGTTTTAGGAACCCCACTTTGCTTGGATTCCACTTGGCATTTTTTTTCCTTTACGGTGTCTGACCCCTTCTAGTTTTCAGCTTTTGTACACATGGATCTCTCCACTACTAATGTTGTTCCCTCTCCCTTTCTCTTTTTGATCTTTCCCATGGTCCATGGCTCAGGTCAAATGTCCCTTCCTTGAGTTTTTCTCTTGTTCTCACAGTAAAGTTAGCTTCCCTAGTACATGCTGATGGAAATTCTTATACCTCCTAGGGTGCATAGCCCCCATAATAATGATCCTACTGTGTTCATTTTTCACCTTCCCTGCTAGACTGGAAGCTCTGAGAGGTGATGGACACACTGTCCACAACCCCCAGGTAGTGCTGGGCACTGAGAAGCCTCCTCTGTATCTCTTGGGCCAAGTGGTGAATCAGATTTTGAAGAAAAAATAGCCAGACCCTGGTTAAATGCAGAACATGAGAAGGGGCAAGTGGCTTGATTTCAATGAATCCTATTTCTTTCCATATGAAAAAGAATGATGCCTCCTTTGCCCAATTTTCTGAGAATTGAATTAAATGAGCTCATGCACATGGATATGTAGGAGCAACACAAAAACTATAGCCAATAAAACGCAGGTAATTGGGATTAGGCTTTTTCGTGATTCTGAACTCATTAACTTTTCTTGTGCTGCTCTACATGACAGAATTGTATGGATCCCAGCGTGCTGAGAAATATAGCTTGTTTTCAAAATATAAATAACTAACTTAATTCCGTTTTGACAATTTCACTCATGTCTGTGCCTCTATTCTTCCTGGGTCATCAGCCTTTCTGTTGGATAGGTGGGGGGAGCTCTAAGAGCCAAGTTAACACAGTCACAAGGGACAGTCTTGTACATGGGGAGCCCTTCATGAAGTCTGTTGTGTTAGCCTTATGTTGTCTTCAAGTTTTAGAGAAGTGCACTGCCAAAACTATTCTCTGTCTTTCTCTCACTGTCTTTTTAGGGCTAATCATATGACAAGAGTAAAATCAAAGGCAAAAGCAAAGTTCTAAATGAAACTGGCTTCTAATAGAGATTTTTAGCATTTGTGGGAGTTATACATATGTAGTAATTGCGCTCGGGCACACCGAGCTGGCAACTGAGTCCAGGCATGATTGCACATGACTGTAATCCCAGCTTTGGGGAGGCTAAAAACAGGAGGATCACTACATGTTCAAGCTGCATAATGAGACCCTACACAAAATACAATAGATATATAAATAAGGTTGCAATCAGATTTTATTGAAGCACCACTTTTTATTGATTTATTATTTCCATTTAGATGATGTTACTATAACAGCAGTAGGAGACAAGATTTATTTAGCCATAAATTATACTAAACTTTCTTGTATATTAATTTTTGAAGTAACATTTTGCAAAAGGAAAACTTAATGTCCTCATTTGTATGACAATGGTCAAAGACTTCCAGGGGCTTACCCAAGGCAACACCCATGATGGAGCTGCCCTTAGGCATGGCAGGGGACGCAGGATGCACATTCCTCAAGTTGTGGTGTGCAGGAGCCACCTGGGAAGCGGTACTTTCTAAATGCAGTTGCCCTGGACCTATTGCTATTGCTTTTGATTTAGTAGCTGGCATTGGCTCTTAGAAATCTGTACTTTTTAACTCATAATTCTAAGGCAGGTGTTTCACAAGCCATTCTGAAAAACAAGGACTTATATATCCTTAAAAAAGTTTCCAATCTTTTCTTTAGCTTATCTACAAGGGAAAATATAGAACTTTTAAAGTGCTAAGGTGATTTTTTTTCAGATGCAAAAATAATTTTCCACATTTACATCTACTTTTATCTTGATGCAAGCAAAACCAATTAAATATTAATGGACTATTAGTCAATTAGGCGTATATAATAAAAGATTTCACAATCAGAGATGATCATAGGCATACATGCTCATAAGATAAGCTTCTTCTCCTCCAACTTAAGGAGTCACTTCTTCCCCCATGGCATGTGGTGACCTGGGTCCCGTAGACCCACATGCCCCTCTGCCTTGGAATTGGCTCATTCTGCATAGGTCTTCATGTCTTCCAGGTTGTAGGGCAAGAAAAAACTTGCAAGGGGAGACTGGTAAAATACATGTGGTTAATTCAGGGGAAGGAAATCCAAGCCCTCCTAGAAAACAAGCCTGCTTTCTGAATTATTCAAACAACTCCCTTTGCTCCACTCGGAGAAAATACGATGAGTCTAGAATGCCTGCTTTGTGGTTGAAGATGATAAACCCAGCACACCGTTTCCTTTTTTGACCTCTCTTTTTTTGGGTATTTTGTACTAAAAATTACATCTCTAGTCAGATAGATATATAGCACCTGTCCCGACTTTGGGCTTTCCTCTGCTAGGTTGTACTCCTGAGGCCAATCAAACAGGATAATCAGCCTGCCAAGACTGACTCAATTAAGTTTAATTAGTTGTTTTTTGTTGTTCTTTTTTTCCTAGCCAGTTAGATTTTATGGCTTTTATTAAACAAGGGACCAGCTACCAGGGTGCAGCTCCCGGAGGCTGTCGGCCCAGCCAGGAGGTGGCTCTAGCTCAAGGCCCTGGTTCTGTGCTGTGCGTTGTGCCAAAGCTGGGGCTCTGGTGACCCTGCAGCACTTGGCTGTGCCCAGCACTGCCACATTCTCACCCAGCAATAGTGACTTGCAGGCTGGCAGCGGTGATGATCAGAAGGTAAGCCTCAGGCTAAGCAAAGACATTTTTATGATGGCAAGAAGCATCCCTCTTTCTATGAGGGAGAAACAGCTTCAGGGGCCATTGGCATCTTCTGTACCCCCCCACCCCCCCAGGAAGAAGTGACTTCCCTCAGTGTCTGCAAGGAGTGAGGGGCCATTTGAGTCGTGTAGGCACAGTTAAGCTGGCCTGGGCTTAGAGAGCCCCTGAGCAGGTTGTGTCTGCTGCATGATGGGGCATGCAGCAGTGGGTAGCAGCATGATGCAGGGAACATCTTGCCAGGAAGCGACTTCTTCAGTAAGGAACATAAAGCTATACTGTGGGGATGCTGCTCCAACTGTGGAGGGCAGATCCTCTTCTATGGAGGTGCGGGGCGGGGACCAGCAGGAAGGGTGCCCTTAAGGCGGACCATGGCCCTCCAGGGCATGTGGTCTCCTGTAGCAGCTTCTCCAGGCTCGTGGCATGGTGTGAGGCACAGCTGCCTTGGAGGCGGTGCGGCACTCACCTGGGCCTCATGCTAGGCGAGCTGTGTTAGCCAGGATGCGGGCTGCCTTTGTGGGCTGCAGGCCGTGCAAGCCCCAGTGTCCATGCAGCCGATCTCCCTAGTCCTGTGCGCTCACAAGCCAGAAGAAGGTGGAAGGCATGATGGTTTCCTCAAAGCCAAACTCCAAAGCCTCTTCATGAGCCGTGATCTCAAAGGATGCCCTACAAAGCAATTCGGAATGAAAAGCAGATCAGCTGTGACTTGAAAGATTTAAAGGGATTTGTAAACAAGGTGAGCTTATCTCGGTTCAGATGGGCAGGCACTCCTGTATCTTTGATCTTCTTTATCTGCATTCTGAATGGAAGGCAGGCAATCTGGTAGAGCTGTAGGATGCAGGGTTTGACTACACATAAATGTCACTAGAGAAATAGTTTCATTCCTGGCTTCCTTTTTATTTATTTATTTTTAATATGCATTTTAGTACAGGGTCTATAGGGTCTCACTAGTGGATCAGACTCGTAGTGATGTGCCTATTTCTAGCCTCCTAAGAGCTGGGATTACAGGTGCGTGCCACCACGCCCAATCTCAATTGCCTCTCAGCATTCCCCAGGGGCGGGGCCAGCGTGGCAGGGTACCTTGACAATACCAACTTCATTCAAGTAATTAAAAAAGAATGTTTCACAACACACAATACAGCTTGGCTGGTGGTTTGCATGTAACAACAAAGAAAATGCAAACATCTGTGGCCTGAGACAGAGGCAGGCAAAGCGTGGAATGCCACTGGAGAATTAGTGGAAGTGGAACATTTTCTAATCAGCTGATAGTGCATATTTAGTGGCTTTGCATCCTCTATCTGCCTTAACTCATAAGGCGTGCAAAGCTAGACTGAACTTTGTTACAGCCTCACCCTGCATTGATACAGAGAGATGCTTTGCTAAATCTTGGTAAACACATGGTGGGGGGTGGAATTGGCCACAGAGAAGAAAGACCAGGCTGCCCTATGCCAAAATCTTGACAGTGCCAATTAATAATTCTTTCCTTTACAGCTAGTTCAGGAACTCCTACCGAAGTCCTCCACTGCATGCACTTCCTAAGAACAGCTTCCTTTCTAGCCCCTCCTTCTTGTTCCCTGTGCAGTGAGCTCTGCCTGCCAAGCAGCTCAAGGTCTGGTGCCACGCGCTCTGCAGCTGTGCCCCATCGGAACACTGCTCATTGGATGCATGCACAGGGTTGTGTTGTCCACACCCCTGCTTCTCCTCCTGATGCACCCACCCATGCTCCCAGCTCAAAAACACTCCAGTCAATTGCGAAGTCGTCTCTGTCCACTCTAAGCCTAGAAGAAATCACAGGATGAGGCAAGGTGGAGTAGAATAGACCTTTAGGGACACTGTCCTTCTGCATCTTGCCTCCAGGCGGGGCTAAGGCTGAGGACACCCACTCCCAGGATATGTTTCTCCTTTTCAGGAACAAAAGATGTATCAGTTAAGAGCATGTTCAGTAATGTCACTTAAGGAACCCGAGGGAAGGTAGTGGCTTGCTGTTAGCTGGAAATTTTTTGCAGTGGAATTCATTTCATTCAGCCCTGGCTGACTGGCAGGGATCCCCCGAAGCATGCAAACCACAGATAGCAATCATTTTCCCTCTGGAAAGAGCCCTAGGTAGACTGGAAACTTGGTGACATCTGGGTAGCATGATGGAAGGCCACTGGTCCTGTTCTCACTCCTAGGTTCCTGCTGACGAGGAGGCCAAAAGAAGGGCATCGATTTATTGTTGTGTGCAGATGCTTGTCTTGTTTGCTCTGCCACTGCCACTGAGTATGAGTCCATGCTGCATGTATAGGTACATATGTGCTTTAGTATCGCTCTCTGTATGTCTCAAGTATGTGTGACTTAAGACACAAATTATCATGTGTGTCATTTCTCTTATCTACATACCAGTTGCAACCCCAAGCTACAGAGAAATCCCCTAAACCCTTCTGGAGTGACGCTGGCCTGTTCATTACCAAGTCTGTCTGGAGTCACAGGCCTGCTTTGCTCGTATTTGGTGGTTGGGTCACAGCCCTGCCCTTTGGCCCCTCTGTGAACCTGTGTCCTTCTACCCAGACCCCTGGTCACCACCACCCTCCACTGAGGTCTTGCCACATGAGAAGATAGCTGTTCCCCCCTCCTTCCCACACTGTAATTGCTATTTTATGACCAACTGCCATCATAATAGCTTACAAATGCGTTTATGAAACAGTGTAAAGCTCCCATCTTTGGTGAGTGGGGACTTTGTCTTGTGCACCATGATTGATTCTAGGACTTGGGTTTGTCCCTCTTCAGACTCCCTTCTGCTGTGCAGCCAGACTGTAGGCGTCAATGAGTACTGCGAGGAGCTGCTCCAGCTTCTCTAGGCAGGCTTAACTCCTGCAGGCACTGCCCTCGCCAGTACCTCAGGTAGGTAAAGGAAGAGTGCAAGCCGGCTTGCCAGCCAGCTGAGGGTGCTGCGGGCCCAGCGCCTCTGCCTCTCACCCACTCCTGGTCCCACAGTCGTGCTCTTGATTAATGGAGGTTTATTGCCACCTAAGCTACTCATCTTAGGTGAGTAGCTAAGTTTTTCATCTCTGCTCCTGTGCTGAGCTCTTTTGCAACAGCGTGTAGATACAGATCACCTCGACCCCAGTTAGGAACAGCACCACACAAGTTAT
>PVKN010020288.1:0-15992 GCA_004027915.1 Capromys pilorides
TCTCTTTTTCTTTCTTTTCCTTTTCTATTTCCTCTCTCTTCCTCTCTTCCTCCCTCTCCCTCTCTTTTTTCTTTTAAAAGGAAAATGACTGGGCTGAAATTACAGCTCCATCCCCAGCCCTCTGTCATGGGAACAACCGTAAAGAAGCACCCTGGCCCATCCTTCCTCCTCAGTCCTTTGGTGTCTCCAATGCCAGGGCCTCAGCCTGCTCTGCTCTGTAGGCACCATTCACTTCCCAGGTTCTGGAAACTTCTTCTGCACCACCCTCTAACTTTCAGCTCTGAATTAAATTTCTAAAAGGGATCTTACAACACTTCCAAGGAAACTAAGCCTCACCAGACTCCACATACATAAATTCTCCACATTCCCAGCTCTCTATCCTTTTTCCTATGCAATAAGAAACAACCAAACACCAAATTCTCAGAATTCTCCCTCAACTTGCCTCTCCCTGGCAGTTAGCCCCAGCTGGACCTTAGCCTCTTGCGTCCTTCCACCTGCCACGCAGGAGGCTACATCCAGACTCGCAGCTCCTGTGAGCTCTCATGAGCTCCCTCCCTGGAACCCCTCACAGACAGCAGTCTTCCGAAACTGTGCACATCCAGCTTCCACTCCATGTCCAAACTGTGCACATCCAGCTTCCACTCCATCTCCCAGCACTATCTAGCATCATGCGGACACACACTCTATACGTGAGACCCTCTGTCTAGTCACTACTACGCCTTGTTCGTCTCTTTACCCACTGTCACTTGTTCATAAAATCTTCCTAGTTTTAGGGCTGGCCAGAAAGCTCAGCAAATTAAAGCGCCTGCTTAGGCAGGCACAGAGACTGTCACCAGCATGCTGTGCCAGCCCTGCCCCCAGGGCGCGCTGAGAAAGTGATTGAGACTTGGCGTGGTGGCATGCACCTGTAATCCCAGCGCTTGGGAGGCTGAAAACAGGAGAATCGCTATGAGTCTGATCTGTGTAGAGACCCTGTAGACCGTGTACTAGAATACATTAAAAAAAATTTATGAAGTCTTCCTAGTGTTGGTGCCCACTCTGACGCCCCTGCCATCGAGCGTCCCCTGCATAGGTGGAGATCCCTCTCCGTGAAGCTCTGCAGCCCTGGGGTTTTGCAGCCCTCGAGGCAGTTCTGCACACTCTGTGCCTCGTTCTATTTCTCTGGTGACACATGACTTCCAGCAGCACCGCTTAACCTTCAGCTTGCTGAAATCCTCTATTTATATTTCAGCCTCTTTGAGGACCCAGACAGCATTTTTCATGCAACAAGTTCCCCCAAATATTTCTGGAATGACTGAACAAATGTATGCACACTCCAAGCCAGGTCTGTCCTATACTAGTGCAGAAAGTTTTCCTAAAGCTAAGCAGAGGGCTTCATATTCATCCCTGTTTAATATCATTATATTGGTTTTGGCCTGCTGTTCCATCTTATATAAATCATTTTGAACTCGAATATGTCATGTATCGTATTAACTATCTCAGCTGCGGGTCATCTGGATTCTTTCTATTTTTCATTCAAGTCATTAACAAAAACGTTTAACATGTCAGGGCCCATGACAGCCCTGTGGGCTGCCACTAGAGACTTTCTTCAGCAAAGCCTATGGTGCTTAATGAAAATATTTAGGCCTAGACAGCTCAGCCTACTTGGAATTTGTGGAAAAAAAAAAAATGTAATGAGGCTATTGGAGAAATCAGAATGTTAGTGCTGGTATTTGAAGGCACTCCTTAAATATAGCCAGAAGATCCAGATTGGTGGCCAAAGGGACGCTGGGCTCTGGTTTGAAGGGCCACGGTCTTAGCTTTCTGCACCCCCGACACAGAAACCAGCACACCTCCAGTGCAGCCGTGACAGGTGAGGACATGCCAAGGCACAAGAGGAGCACTGGAGGAGAGCAAGGGCAGCTCCACAGCCATGTCGCACTCCCTGGTCAGCTCCCACATTTCAGTGACCGTCACCACGCAGTCTGAAAATACTAGGTGGAAAATCCCATAAACAAACACCTTGTAAGTTTTAAATTGCACTCCTTTCTGATCGGCCCTAGGAGATGTCCAGCGCCTGCTCCTTCCTGTTCAGCACATGAATCCGTCCTTTGTCCCTCGGACTCATGCTGGGTACACCACCCCCCTGCTGGTCACTGAGCTGCTATCAAATCCGAGGCAGATACCACTGCTCATGTTCAAGCAATCCCGACGTCACTTGGCTATAGCCCCAAAGCTCAGGAGCAGCAATGCTGGCAATTCAGCGATGCCAGAGAGAAGCCACAAAGTGCTTCCTTAGAGTGAAAAAGTGGCAATTCTCAACTAAGAAATAGATCAAATTCTGAGGTTGCTAAGATTGATCATAAGAATGAATCTTCCTTCCATGAAATTCTGAAGAAGGAAAAGAGAACGCTTGTCCATTTTATTGTTGTGCCTCAAACTATAAGCTATGCACAGGTCTGGGGATTTAGCTCAGTGGCACAGGAACAACTGCCTGGCAAGCATGAGGTCCTGAGTTCAATTCCCCGTACTTCACCCCTCCCTGCCAATAAAAGTTCTGGCCACCATGTGTATTGTGTTTAGTCAAGATGGAACAGGTATCGAATTGTGGAGTGTGAGACTGCAGTTTCAGGCCCCCACTGGGGAAACTACTCCCCCTCCCATTCCCTGCTCTTTGTTGCTCTCCTTTTCCAGGATGAGTACACGTACATGCTTACCGCTCCTTCTCTTTCTTACTCTTTCTTTGACATGCATTCCGCAGCCAGCACTTCTCTCTTCCTCCTGTTGCCTGTGGCTGCCCTGAGAACCTGTGGTTTGGTCCCAAGGCCTCCAACCTCCCAGTTCCAGTCTAGACTTAGGTCTTGTGTGTCCCCAAGGTCCAGGCTCCCGCAGACGTCCAGAAAGCTCTGCCAGCAGAGGACTGTGTGCAGCATATACTGACCACTTCTCTGCCAGTCTCTAGGACTGGACAGGACTTCAGATGTCCTCTTGTCATCTTGGGTCCTAATCAGAGCTGCACCAGTGCATGGGAGACTGCTCTCTCCCAAATGGTTATGAACTCCACAGATTCACTTGCACATGCTAGTACATGCCAGGGACTGTCCAAGGCACTGTGCACCAACATCAACTCATTCAATGCTCATACAGCCCTTCGAGTGAGGTGCTATTATTATTTCCACTTTATAGATGGGAAACCAAGGCACAGGGAGGTCACGAGCCAGTAAGCAGCAAAGTCAGGACCTGAACCTGGTCACCTGCTTCCAGGCCTGAGCTCTTAACACTGTCCCCCCATGTGACAATATGAAGGCCGCATCCCACAAGAGTGAATGGACACACTGTAGAGTACTAGGGCCTCTACAAGCTTATAATTTCAAGGAGATACAGGAGTGTGCTTTGCAAAGTTACCACCACCCAGATCAGAGCCTCTTTTATGCCATAAGAAGTCTCTTGCCCTATATTGAAAGCCTCACTGTCATGGCAATGCTCTGTTCACCAGTGTCACCTCTTTGGCCTTCTGTCACCCTTTACTAGAAGACATACTTAAGATCATTACAAATTTCAAGTCCCAGGCTAAGAAGTATGAACACTGCCACCATGAATTTGTGGGCCATTTAACTCTTCAGGATGGTGCCACAGGTTATCTTACTTAACTGCATGCACTTGGTCTGGCTTCCTTTCAGGACTGCCCAGGGGTAGGCAAAGCAGGTGCGCATTGCATACATAGAGGAACTGACCAGGCCCTACGGCTAGTAATTGATACCTGATTTAAAACTTCTGGTCTTTCTCTTGCACAGTATCCCTGCTGGCGCAGCACAAGCCCCATGATCCAAGAGAGGACACAGAGGTTGGCAGGCAGCCTGTTACCACCATGGCCTTCCCAATCTCCACTGCAGATTATACTGTACTCAAAAACTGGTCACTCCATATGCGGGAGGCTTGTGGGAAAAGACAGTGGCTTTATGTGTGATGTGAACATACAGAGGAAAATGGTGCAGCTTTCCTGTTCATGTGGGGGAACGCTTTAAAGTCCATCAGGCTTGCTGGCATAGCAATAAGCAAAGAGACTCGCAAACCCATCAGTACAAAACACCACCTCTCAGTGCCCTGCTCATGGAACTGGCTGTTCTATAACTCAGGTGCTTAAGAACTCATCCCAACGGCTGCATCTGGTGGCTTGAGCTTAAATTTCTGATAGGTTTTCCTGCAGAAATGGATACAATGCATCCCCTGGCGTCCCCTTCTAACCTACTTGCCTCTCGAACTCAATCCCAAAGCATGAAGTGCAGCTGGTATCCCTGGAAACATTTTCCATGCAGGCGAAGCAGCTTTTATTTCAATAAGGAAGGACACCTCCAGCCACAACGCTGCGGGAGTCTCAAGGGAACAAGTCTGTGTAGCCCAGACCAGTGCTTCCTTCCCAGCCCTCCCACCTCTGTGGCCTGAAAGACTTAGCCCAAATTCTAGACCCCACTTGGAAATAAATCATCTGCTCTGTGAGGACTCTTCCAGGCTACTGACAGTGTTCATAAGTGTTTCTCTTTTTCTATCTTTTTGAGACAAGTTTTCACTATACAATATAGGCTGCCCTTGAGTTCCCTTTGTAAGTCAGGCTGGCCTCAACTCACAACAATTCTCCTGCCTCAGCCTCCTGAGTTCTGGCTTACTGGCTTGGGCCTCCACACTCACTGATGCTTTATTTCTAGCTCTCATCACTTAAGTCCATGAAGGCACTGTCCTTCCTGTGTCCTGCAGTCGAGTGGAGCTGGGCGGTGACTTCTGACTCTTCCAAGAGGAAGCACTCTACCTTTCCTTCCCATGAGACTCTATCAGCCTGGGTCTCAGAAGGAGGATAACGATGACACGGAGCACAGTCCCCAGCTAACAGACACGTAGCATGACTGCTGTTTCCAGTCACTAGAACCGTGGTGTTGCTGAAGCAACATCATCATCTTGTCTTGTGATTTGTACACAAACAAGTTACTCCCAGTCTCTGCAGAAGACTTGCTGTTCTCTCACGCCCATTCCCCTATTCACCCCTAGACAAAGCACAAGTATTGTCTTATTCTTATTTTGGAACTTCTCAGTACATGTCTTCAAATAATGAATGCATGAATGAATGAAAAATTTGGGAGCAGAACGAAGAACGTGATCACACAAAGCGTTACTTTATAACCCAGCTAGCCAGGATCTTTATTATAAAGGTGTGGGTGACCCTACAAAATCTTCTTTTTCTTCCATTACTGTGGATTGAACCCTGAGCCTTCCCACTGACCTAGTCTTTCCTTTTTTTTTTTTTTTTCTCAGAACTGGGGATTGAACTCAGGCCCTTGCGCTTGAAGCACTTATTCTACTGAGCTATCTCCCCAGCCCATTCTTTTTCTTTTAAGACAGGGTCTTATCTCAGTGGGTCACCAGTTGCCCAGGCTGAGCCTGAACTTTCAATTCTGCTGGCGGGGCTTCCCAGAATGCTGGGTCACAAGCCGTGTCAACACCACACAATCTTGAGCAGCTCTCCTCACCCTGCTAACAGGTAGCTGTCTCCTTGGAAAGGCCCCAAGTCAGGGGAAGAGCTGATCACCACTCCAGGGAAATGCTGTCTAGCACCCTATGAAACTTCCCTCTGCTCTGGAGCTCTCTAAACAGAGAATTGTAGCTGGCACCCCCACACCTTTATGGGTGTAGAGGACAAGATTGTATAGATAGCACAAGATGTTAAGAAATGAGTCTCAAAGAGGTAGCAATGAATATCCACCCATGATTCACACCCAGAAGGGGGTCTAGATAAGCAGATGTTTACAACGTAGCCTAACAACAATCAAGGATTGATGCTCCGAAGCCCTGAGTCTCCCACCTCTCAACAGATGGCAAGTTGCTTCCTGTGAAAGGATGAGTGGAAAATCCTCCAAAAGATAAGACCACTTCCTAATCCTGGGATCCTGTGAATACCACCACGGAAAAAAGGGTCTTTGTAGATGTAGTTAAGGATTTCAACGTGAGGGAACCCTCCTGAACTATCAGTGAGGGGCCCAGCTCAATGATGTCTCCATCAGAGACACACAGAGAAGATAAGGTAAAGGCTGGAGACATGTGGCCGTAAGACTAAGACCCAGGAGCTAAAATGTGGGATGCATTCTCAGGTGGATTCTGTGGAGAGCGGGGTCCTACAGACACCACAACTGCTGACTTCTGACCTCTGTGAGACAATAAGTCTCTGTTGTTCTAATTTTCCGTTGTACCCAGTTTGTGATCACTTATTAAGGTGGCTCTAACTAACTCATGCCCCTATTGCCCCTACTGGTCTGCACCTGGGCAGCCTGGTGCCATCTGATACAACCTGGAGCACCAGGCATCTCAGAGGGTCCCATGGATTTCCCCAGGGAAAACAACAATGCAGAGCCTTGCCTCTTCCCCAGCCCATCTCTCAAAGTCAGGTCTTCACCAGGGACTCTGGCACGACTGTGTATCAAGGCCCAGGGGTCCCCAAGAAGATCCTTGAGAGTACAGCAAAAAGGAAACCAGGGAGGTGTGGTGCTGCACATAAAAGGCTGGCCCAGACCCGGTTCTGGGAAATGTGACCCTTGCTGAAACAATGATAATAAATGTGTGCTCCTCCTGTCCTCCCTACCCCAGAGAGTGCTTAGTAGGGAAACTTAAGGCACTCATCTTGCAGGATTTCAGAGAGCCAGAAGAGGACAGCACCAGCACTGGGCAGGCAACACAGTAACCCAGAGCCGATGTTCGCAGATGGTTGGCGCGTCCTCCAGAGTGTGCAGAGGTTGGCAGACCTGTGCTGCACTCCTGATTTTTCGCTTAAAGGAGGAAGGATTTATTTTGGCTCCCAGGTACAGGCCATGGTTGACTGGCTCCAAGACAGAAAAGTCATGTTTAGAGGTACAGAAGATGCAAAGCCGTTCAGGTCATGGTGGCCACAAATCAGAGAGAGAAGTACAGGGCGGAGTCAGAAAGTACTGCATCACGCCCACCATGCCCACCGCAAAGGGCTCCTCTGTGCAGGCATCACCTCCTAGCTGCACATGTAGCAGGAGCTCCTTAGTGGGTGAAACAGTCACCTTCCACAGAGGAAGCTCTTGGAGGCACCCTGGATCTGGCCATCACTGCCACTAACTGACTTCAAGGGAGAGGACTGGAAAACTGTGTTCCGTACTCTCATCTGAGAGATCAAGGCGGAGGAGGTGAGAAAGTGCTAGTTCCTTCTTGCTCTCAAAACTCTTACACCCTGAACTTTAGTTTTGGAAAAACCCACTTCTTTCTTGGCTTAGTACTGGCACCAGGTCCCTGCAGAGACACACTGAAGCCTTTCAGAAGTCTTTTGGATGGGTGAACGAAGGCTGAGTCCATCTGGGCCAGACCTTCACGGCTCCACCCTTGGGCACAGGGCCTCCGCCAGGCACTTTGACCTGATGCTAGCTGGAGGAAGGTGGGCCAGGCTGGGGGCCTGAGGCTTCCCTGCGCTCTCATACAGGCAGGGCTGCAGGGAGCCAACATTTTTCTGCAGCAAGAAAAACAAGGGCCCAAAGAACCTACCCGGTGAGGGTGCATGTGTGTCACATGGGGCTCTTCTGGAAATCACCTTACAGATCTAAGCAAACTGAGCATCTTGAAGCCTCTATCTCCTTATCTACAAAACAAATGGGATAGGATCCGATGAGAACTGAAAAGACACATTTATGCAAAACAGCTGTATAGGGTAGGCATACAATAAATGGGGTAATCGCTATGGTGACAGCAGGATTTTTAGGTCTCTCCCACACGGCATTGGTGTGGCTGCTCAGGACTGAATTTCCCACTATCCATCAAAACATATCTCAAAACCCTGACAAGCCAGGGACCTGAGGCCTGGGAACACATTTGAGAAGGCTGAGGTAAGGGGGTTGTCCAGCACGGTGGGAACCACATCCATCTTATTCACAGACGGCATGAGCTGCAGGACTGGGTGCAGCAGGGAAGCCTCGAGGAGGCGGAAGCTCTTCAGGGTGCACCTCAGGAAGGAAACCCTTTGCATCCTCTTGGGTGAGCACCTGGGTTGGTTGTGCAATAGCTCAGCTTCTCCTTTCTGTTATCAGTGGGGCTGGGTGGGGCTGGTGCCTGTGGTTGCTATTGCTCCTCCATCCACCTGGCTCCTCCTCTGGGCAAACGAGAGTTGTGCTGGCTTTGGAGATTGCACAGGTACTGTGCCCAATGAGGGGCTGCAGGCGATGGGGAGGGGGAAAGCAGGCACGTGTGTCCAAGCTTCAGTCTCTGAGGCCTCCCCTCAGAGTCTTATCAGAGGGCCTTGAGGGCTGCTTTGGAGACTCTGCCCAAGGGAACCCTGGGGGACTGAGAGCTATTTCAAGCCAGCATTCTCAGCACACACCTCTAGTTGCAGACACGAACAGGCTAGAGGGTGCTCAGCCGGCTCCACGTACAGCGGGATTCCCAGCTGAGTTGTCCAGGCTGACTCAACTCCCACACCCCTCAGGGCTGATCAAGATAACATCTCCTAGTTTTTACATTGTGGCCTATGTGTATACCTTATTCCCTCTAATAGAAGAGAGCTCCTTACATTTCTCTGTATCCCTCAGCCGGGCCTCTACCCTGAAAGATGTCTATCTTGCACTACCCTCCAGGAATAAACCTTGGAGTTCCCAAGCATGCCACGCAGTTTCCTGTACCAATAGCTTTGTTCTTATCAGATAAGAAATGCTCTTTCTAATTTTCTACACTTAGTTACTCATTCTTCAACACTCAACTCAGAAATCATCTCAGAGAGGAAGCCTTCTCTGAACTCCTGGCTGCATGTGATTCTGCTCCTCCTTCTGCTCTGCAATTGTATGTGCGTGCTTCCCTTCCCAGGTTTGGAGTTCTTCCAGGGCCAGCCAGGTGATAGACCCATCTATGACTGTTAAAAAATAACATCTGGTTAGTGCCTGCAAGCAGAGGAGATCAGTGTATGTTGGTTAAACCTAAGTAAAAAGCTAGTGCCAAGTATGGTGGTACATGGCTGTAATCTTGAGAGACTAAGAGGATTTCTTGAGTTTGAGGCCAGCCTTGGCTACATGTGTTCAAGACCAGCCTGAACTATACAGTGAGATCCTATCTCAAACAACAACAAAGCCAGTGTGTGACATCTGTGCGCTGCCACCAATGATTATAGATGACCCAGCCCAGAGAAGAGTTGCAGCTGTCACCAGTAAGACTGCATGAAAATAGCTGAACACTGCAAACCCATCCAAAGCACAGGTGGGCCATCTTCGATGTGAACCTCATTTCTTAGTGTGGAAGAATGTCACCCCAATGTCCAGAATTTCTCAGCACCCCCTTTGGGCACGTCCAGCTGGACTCCTTCACTACCCAATAAGGATGAACATTAGTGGCATCTCAGGGGGGTCTCTGCCAGAGGCCAGGCTCTCTGTGTCCAACTAGAGAGTGGTTAGACTTGGAATGGCAATGGCTGGGGCACCTTCTCTAGAACAGGACACGACCTATACACCCAAATGCACAGCTTTTACAGGATTCACTCAGCAGTCAGTCAGTCTCCACAGTTCCCAAGAGACAGCTATTCAGAATGCCCAAAGGAAATAAAGGGGAAGCTTGCTGCTTTAAGACCAAAGGACAAGGGTTCTAGTCCGGCTCAGGTGACACCAAGGAGATGCACTTGCACGGGGCTCTGGGGCACGCAGCTCACTGAGGGGGCCGGCGGCGAAGCCGAATTGTAGTGCACAATGGTGTCAGTGCACCACTGTATGCACCTGGAGATGGAAGTGCCCATGTGACATCTCAGAGGTGGAACACGAGGAGTACATTGCTTTTGTGATGAAACTCTGATAACAACATGAGGACCATCTCTCTCTTCCAAGTGACTGCTGAGGTCACAGACTGAGCTACTCGCCCAAAGGAGGAAAACTGAAAGCTGCTGGCTTTCCAGAGCCCCAAGGGCACCCCTATCCAGCCAGGGTACCCCTTCCAGGCCAGCATACCTTGATGTCAGTCTGCTCCCCTGCACTGTCTTATTCCACTTAGATCTCTGTACTTCTCCAATCCAGTGAGGTGAGCAATGGTGGTCAGGCAGGCTCTGCAAGCCTCAAATGTTATCCCCAAAGAAGGCAGGGCTGCATTCATATTTCTCTGCAACCGAAATGCTTTCTCTTGTGCCCCATAAGATTACCGGCTGCTGAGCCACCGGTTGTCGGATTTCCCACGGAGCTGTAAGCGCCATGCTCTGTCTGGCTTCCTGGCTGGGAGCGCTGCTCTATGGCGCTGTAAACCCGACCCCTTTCCAGGAATGCGGACTCACCCTCCTGCCACACCTCAAATTGTCACCAAGGCCCAACAGATGGAAGCCATCTACTCAAGGCAGGACACAGGGGAGCTGAGGAGCATGTAGGGTACCTGGGCATGCCCACGAGTTCCTCATCATGCCGGCTTCCAAGGCCCATGCAGTCCCTGCATGGCTGTGACCAACCAGCTCCAATCAGCAAACAACTATAGCTCAGGGAGAGGTGGGTCAAAAATCAGCAAAGGCTGTCAGGGTTCTACCGGTGTTTCACAGGGACAAGGCAAAACGATCTTTTATTAAGGTATGGAGTCTCCTATCTCCCAGCAATTTTTTTTTTTAAATGTGGCAGAAATGTTCAATAAGTTACAAACCCATGAGGTGGAAACAACTCACAAATACACATACACAGCCTTCCCACTACCGACAGTTGCTGAGGATGAAAAGACACGAGAGTCCTGTCTGTGGTATGGATCCAAATAGAATGCTGCTGCCGAGGGCATTTTATGGAAAGGCAGGCTTGTAAGCGCACCACCACGCGTGTCTATCTAGTTCGCTGGATCTGGTACCATGTGACTGCTGGCTCTTCCCCAAAGTCGAAATGATCAGGAAAGGTTTTGAATAAGCTCAGGACATTCATGCAGCCACAACAGGACAGCTAAACACATGAAAGAAGACCTCAGAACTGCTTCAAGAAGTGGCAAAAATGGTAAGGTGTGTTCAAAGTGAGTGGCAGGATTTGGAGGGGGATCAATGGCATCGTGTCTTTCGCTGTAATAAATTTTAAAGCTTCAGCATTCACTGTATTTTTCAATCTCATCTCTGTCCCTCTCTCTTTTTTAAAGTAACCATTAAACAAGATCTGGCACATAAAAAATAAGTATTGAGCAAATGGCTGAATAACAAATATCTGGGAAGTTCCTGACTTTACACCAGGGAAAAGGATTTATTTATGATCTCTATCTAGAAATTAATTTGTTCAGTAGCAATAAAATTTAATTTTCACAGACTAAATCCTTCTTGTGTTCAACTAAATAATAGGTTCATCGTTTAGGGAGATAAGTTTAATTTTCATTTTATCTACTATTTAGTTGAACACAAGAAGGATTTAAGTCATTGAAAACTAAATTTTTTTCAAGCAGCCTTAGGCTATCTTTCAGAGTTCCATCAGTTTATATTTAAGTAACTGAGAATATAAGTGTAAGTTCAATGTTCTAAGTTTCTTGTTCTTTCTTTACTATACACCCCATCCATTGGCAGTACTGGGGATTGAACTCAGTACCTTGAATTTTCCAGGCAGGCGCTTAAGCTGCTAAGCTATCTCCCAAGAAAGAAATAACATCTTGCATCATAGAGATCTATTTCTCATGACATGCTGGAAATACCTACCTAGGACAGTTGAATATCCCTAAGCTCTGCCTTCCTAAAACCATCCAATGAAGAGCAAAATAAAAGAGAGAAGATAAAAGCAGAGCAGTAAAGCACAGGTGAGGGGGAAAGTGAAAAATAATTGGGCTACAATAACTCAGACGTGGTAAGTATAGACCAATTCCCCAAGATGAACATAATTATTATGTATCACAAACACATACAAATAAAAATTTTTAAAAGGGGAAAAATCTGATCTTTCTCTCATTTCCAATAATACGTCTACTTATTCTGCAAATCTTTAATCAGTGTCCATCAGGTCACTGATCTATACGATACAGCCCTCGTCTCTGGGGTGCTCCTCTCCCCTGGCACCTTGGGGAACTCTACTCTTCTAGGTGCTCCGGGAGCTCAACCTGGAAATAGTTTCCACCTTCCACTCTAGCATATGATTTTCGCCCTTTTCCATCTTCTATTCTTATTGTCTCTAAAAATGAGACTCTCCTGGGCTCCTGAAGCTCAGCCCTTTCCACTCCATGAGCTGACTACATCATGGTCACTTTCAGAGTCTCCTACTTTCCCTGGAGCATAAGCCAGGGCATCTCCACGCTGGCCTCCAACTAGGCTCTGCTGACGGTTCCTCTATAGTAGTTCTCCACCTCACCTCAAAAGTAGATTTCACCTCTCATGAGAAGGTCTGAGTCTGAGAATTTCTGGACTCCCCAAAGCCACCCCTGCCAATCGCACCCCACCATAACAAGCTCACTTCTGGGCTGACATCACTTCCTCATCCTTCGGCTTCCTTTTCACTTCCTGTGCTATTACTAGCAGCTGCAGGTTTTGTTTTGTTTTTGCGCTTCAGGTGATACTGACAAAGAAACTTCAAAAGCAGTCATTCCCAAAGAACAAATCTGTGCTTAGGCAGATGCAGGCTGATCTCCCTGGCTTCCTGGCCAGCTGTGCCATCCCTCCCCAACCCCCAGCACCAGGCACTCCAGGGATTTGGGTATCTTGGTAGAGGGCCTCTTCAGTTCCTGTACATCCACGTTTATACACTAGGCCTTCTCTTTTCATGCCTCCGCCCTGAAGCCACACAGGAAGTTGCTCTGCTGATAGCTTTGGGGCCTCTGTCACTCACTGTTCCTTCCTCAAAGGAGAACAGTTTCCCTCCCAAAGGAGCCCTCATTGTCATTCCAGAACAAAGTGTAAGCGTGCCGTGGCCCTCAAACAGGAGTCTGCCTGAAGCTTAAATCTGCTTTGTTTTTTATGTCCAATTCATTTTTGCAAGAGTTGAGACATATATCCTAAAGATCCTCCATCCTATGGCTTTAGGCACCCTGATTCCTCCCAGAGCAGGGAACCTACATCTACAACAACTTCTTTGACCTCTCTCCTAGCCCAACCCATTAGGGGGCCTCTGAGTTGGCTTCCTCCTCTGCCATGCTGCCCATCGAGCTCAGGGAAGACCCCTGCAGCTCTGAGGAGATTTGGGAGCCCCACTTGCTGAGCTTTTCAGTGACAGCCTGAGAGTCCCGGCTGTGTGCATACTTCTACAGAAGGTGCACCCCATTCTCCAAACATGACCCCTGTCCCTTGAAGACAACTAGTTGAGCTGAGTGTCCAGGACCAATCTGCTGTCCCTTTGAAGGCAAGCAAAGAGTCGCACACAGGAGGGACAAGCCATGCCCAGGCAGGGAGCTTGGTGTGGAGCACAGGGACAGCAGTTACCATGAACACAGCCTGCTGCGGCTAACAGTCCGTAGGCGCACGGTTTCCTTTTCAATGTGAGTGGGAATCACCCTAAAACTACACAACATTTGTACTTTCTCCTTTTCTCTTTTCAAAAGCCCTGGTCCTGATAAGATTGACTCCCATGAAATGGTAGATCTCAGTTTCAAGGGGGAAATCTACAAATGCCTCCAGACAAAAAGAACGGAAGGATTTGGAACACATATCGTAGGTGGAAACTAGAAGGTGGTTCCAGGACCCCGCAAGGTTTGACCGGCATAGGAAAGTCCCCAGGTCTCCACTCTGCTGGGCCTCAGCCTGTTTACCCCTTAGAGATGGGCAGTGCACCACAATACACACAGTCCCAGAAAGTGGGGGCACGTAGAGGAGACTCGAGTTTATCAGAAATAAGGTCATTTGACTTCTAGAGGAGGGGAGCTTCCCCAAAAGTTACAAAAGATGCGGGAGTCCAAAAGAGGGACTTTGAGTCCAGGACAACCAGATGCTCAAAGGGCCAGAGTGGCAATCAGAGGGAAGCCCAGCTGGGCAGAGGCGCCGGCCTTCCTGGCCAGCTCTGGATCTCGTTCACCCTCAGCAATTCAGAGTCTCGGGCTTCCGATTCCTTGCTGCTTTTTCTGCTCACAATTTGCCCATATATGAGCCTTTTCGGCACTTACTTTTTTGTTGTTGTTTGTTTAAAGCACGCAACAGCCCGATGGAAATATCTGGGTTCTCAGAAGGGCGCCCCCCTTTCCCGCGTTCCCTGCCAAGCCCTCGCCTGCCTCGCGGATCCCCCAGGTAGGACAGAGCACGAGGCGCCGCCGGGGCTGCAGGGATTTGCCCTTCTAGGCAGTCGCCTGGAGCTGTGAGCGCCGTGCCCCGGGCTGCCTGGGGACAGAGGGGTCGCTGAAGACCTCGGCCGGCGTCTTTTACCTCCATGTCCTCCAGGTCGTCCTGGCTGGAGATCGCGGTCCCCGCGGTCCCTGTGCGCCCAGCCGGGGCGAGTGGGCGGCGCGCGCTGGGCTGCGCTCTGCTGCGCTCAGCGCCGCGGAGAACCAGGAAGGAGCCGCGGAGGAGGAGGAGGGGCGGGGAGGGAGGCCGACGATCGGGGTTTAAATATAGACACAAATCTAAACAGATACTGTCCCTCCCAATCTGCCCAAACATGGATGGGCAGCCGCCGCGCCCCCTCTCTCGCGAAGTTTCTCAGGACCCTGGGCCTGTCCCTCACCTCTCCCTCCCTGGACAGGCTTGCTTTCTTAGCCCCACTCTCCAAGTTAGCGCTGGCCTGCCCTTCTGTTTGCCCTCCGTTCCGTTTCCTTCTTTTATGCCCATCCTGTCTGTCTGCTTGCCTTCCCTCATCCTACCTTTCCCTTTTTAGGTTGCATTAATGTCACACCTGACTTTCCTGGAGTCCCTGGGGACCTGCTTCGAGGCAGCGGTGGAGGAGGGAGACCTGGCAGGGCCAGTTACCCGGCCACATCTCTTGCTTCTCCACCCCCCAGCTCTGCTTCCAGTAAACCCATATCAATGTATATATCTGAGTCTATCTGTGTGTATCGGGAGCAGGAGGTGAAGAACAGCAAGGAATCCAAGCAATGTTTTCCAAGCTCCTTGCAGCAGTAAATCTTTTCCTTAAATCTGCTTTGATTCATGCATTCGGGTTTGTGGGAATTTCAGCTCCCACAAGCTGCTAAAGGGCCTTTTTCTCCATTCCTATTAAATATAGTACAGGGCAAGATCCTAAACATCCAATTCCCATAGGCCCAGTTTAGCAACCCTCCCCCAGGGCCATCCCAGCCTGGGGGCCCAGGGTGGGGGAGGAGGCAGAAATGCTGTGTGGGAGAGAACGTGGAGACTGGGATCTGCTCAGGGCCATTGTCCCATACCAGTTTAGGTACTGGCCCCTTACAGTCCTTCCCAGGCACAGGGAGAATTGCCACTGGAGACTTGAAGTGGAAAGGATGGGCTGGTAGGGACTGGTGAGACAGCCGCTAGTGAGGGCTGAGCAGGAAACAAGCTGAGGCTCGCCCTGATTCTGCTTCTCGTTGAAGACCATCTGGGGTTTCCAGGTGCTTCCATTGCTACTTCAGGTACCAATCTGAGATGTAAAGCCACTTCCTGTCATGGACCCTTCCAAGGCTTGACTTTCTATATCAAATGCCAGCATGGTTTTTAGCTCATTTAACTCAGATGAGCTTAGGACCAAGACCTTGATTTAAAAAGCAGATAGAGCCAGGTGTGGTAGTGAATGCCTGTCATCTTAGTGCTCAAGGCTGAGGCAGGAGGATTGCAGTGAGTTCAAGGCCAGCCTGGGCTACAGAGTAAATTCAAGGTCAGCCTGAACTACCTGGCTGAAAGGTAGTGAAACCCAGTAAAACCCTGGCTCAAAGAAAAAAGACAGATGGAGAGCTGAATCCCAACTCTGCTGCATGCAGCTGTGTTTCCTTAGACAAGTCCCTGAACCTCTGTGATCTTCGTGTTGTTTAGCATTACACTGTAGTAGGAGCTCTGCAGAGTAGCTGTTTTTATATTGCTTAGCGTACGGCAGAAGTTGAAAATGAATAAGGGCTTGATATTCCCTTTACTTAGAACCCAGCCCTCTGGCAGGACAGCCCCATGCCCAGGAATTAATGGTGAACCC
>PVKN010020289.1:0-15991 GCA_004027915.1 Capromys pilorides
AAAAGCTGTTGGGGAAAACCTGAGCTGATGTTTGAGTTACTTGTCTGCTTCCTGTCTTCCTTATTAAATTTTTTCTTTTGATTTTTTTCTAGTAAGGTTTCATGATAAAATACAGCCAGGAAGAAAAAACTTTAAAAATATTCTCCGCTATTACCTGCTATTGCCAAGGTAGAATTTCTCCAAGTTTGCTGCCTGTGTGCTGCACTGGCAAGCTGTCATTCAGTGAGCATCTGTGTGTCAGAGAGGGAGGCTCACGGTGAGCAGCAGATATGGTCCCAGCCCTTATTGGCTAACAGTCTAGTGGGAGGTAGGGGCACGGAACAGACAATTCCCCTTATAAGAAAATACTGGGACTTTAGCACACAGTGCCTTGAGAACATGAACACCACATAGGGCTAACTCACTAAATGGGACGCATTGCCATGAGGAGGAGGATTAAGTGAGATCTGAACAAGCTGGCCAGATCAAGAGATCAACTAGCCTTTGGAGATGCCAGGAGGACGAGTTTTGCTTACTATTTATCCTATCTTCAGCTAAATCCTCAAGCTAAGACTGATATCAGTGAGTTGGAGGAAAACCTGAAAGCAACCTGAATTTTTTTATGCCAAAGAGGTGCACAAGGCGACTTGGACAAAGAGGCAGAAACCACATGACACAAAACATGATTGGCATCAACAGGTATTCAGAAAGCTGTATGCAGAGAGGTCTGTGAATCAAAGTTGCATTTGCACTGAACAAGCCTACCCTACTAACTGCTAGGCTGGAGGGACATAAATTGCACAGAAATCAATTTAATGAGTTAAAAATCAAAGTCTGGAGATGGAAGTGATCAGGATTGTTGGAGAAAGACTTAGGTGGCTTTATGGTCATCATATGTGCAGAAAAATACAAAGGAGGAAGCCTTCAAGGACCAAATCTGGGTTTGTGGTTCTGGAACCCAGAGCAGTGGAGGAACAAGGAAGCCCACAGGACTGCAGGCTTTGAGGTGTAGGTATGAGTGCACTTGTGTTTACACCTTTAAACCGTCAGTAAAGAACTCAGGAGAATCCTAGGTAGAAGACCTTTGTCTGAATACTTATTAGTTAGAAAATATTAGGGTCCCAAATGTTCATCTGAGATGAACACACACTTCTCAGAGGAAGAAATTCAACAAGCCTATATATACATAAAGAAATGTTCCATATCACTAGACATTCGTGAAATACAAAGGAAAACAACACTTTGGTACCGTTTCACTCCAGATAGAATGGCTATCACAAAGAAACCAACCAACAGCAAGTGTTGGAGAGACTGTGGGGAAAAGCGAACACTTCTCCACTGCAGGTGGGAATGCAGACTGGTGCAACCATTATGGAAAGCAGTGTGGATGCTCCTTAAAAAACTAGAACTGGAAATTCCATTCAATCCAGCTATACCCCTACTGGGAATTTTTCCAGAAGAACTGAAAATATCATATCATAGTGATATCTGTGTACCTATGTTTATAGCAGCACAATTTGTAATAGCCAAATCTTGGAAAGAACCAAAATGCTCATCATCTGAAGAATGGTTGAAAAAGATGTGGCATTTTTATACAATAGAATATTACTCAGCTATAAAGAATGATAAACTAGAAGAATTCATATATAGATGCATGTATCTTGAAGACATATTCATAAGTGAAATAAACCAAACCTACGTGTATAAATATCATATAGTCTCCCTAGTGTAAGAACTCAAAAGAAAAAATAAAAATGGAGAGGTATAGCCCTACAAGGTCAGTGAGGACTCAGGACATAAGAGAACCTGTGTTGTAACATTCTACAACTCAGTGGTGTCCCAAATTTTCTGTTCAAGGAGATTTTGGGGCCACAGAGGAAAGGGACTGATGATATGTAGTGTGCCTTTGGAGAGTCACCTAGAGAGAAAACATTCTCTCAGGCTTTCACAGAGAGCAAACTGGTCAAGCAATGGCTGTGACTCATCCAGCAGATGGCTGACAATGATAATAGTGCTACAAAGTACTGTTTATGGTTTCAAGGTAAATCCTGAGGGGATTTGACTGAGCTTGGGAGATGCGAAAGTTACATGTTCTGTTATACAGGTCTTGTTTTAATTTGCCCTTAACCATCCAGCAGAAAAGTTTAACCACAAGGCATAAAAAGTAAAGCTAGATTAGGATCGAGCTGTAAAAGGCTTAAATCAACAGCTTCTGACATTGCCAGTTCTGCCAATAACCCACTACTATTATAGAATATTGGACTGTGTATATAACTACTTTCTCTTAGTTCATTGAGAAGAAATTTTTATATCAATAATAATTAGAAAAAGTATCATGTCTGCATCCTGTGCTCTAAATAACTACTATGAGGACAACAATATGCATTGTATCAATTATTGGAATGTAGTACCTGTTTTGAAACTGTCACATTGTTATTTCTTATTCAAAGTAATAAAAAATAAGAAAATAAAATACACACATGGCAGTGTCTGTGAGGCCCTGATAAAATGTTCTGAGGCCTAAATGATCCACCCAGGCCCCGAGGGATGGAAGATGCAGAGTCCAGCTTGTAAACTTTTTGAATGTCTTAAAGACCAGCAAGATGCCTGCTGTGTGTCACGTAGTGTCACCATGAGATCAGACCCAGATTATCAATCACTTCCCAGCACTAGGTGAAAACCCAGGTGAACATAGGTATAATAGCTCAGGTTTCCCCTGGTTTGTTAAGAGAAGCTCTGAGGAAACAGAATGGGATCATGATGTCTAATTCTTTCCTTGTAGAGAAACCAGCATACTGGTTAAAATAGGATCTTGGGGGCCAGCGAGATGGTTCAGTGGCCTAAAGCACCTGCTTAGGCAAGCTTAGGCAACCACAGGGACTATGGTTTGATCCCCGGCACCACCTGCTGCGCCAGCTCCACCACCAGGGCAGGCTGAGCCGGCCATAATATAAATGAATGAATGAACGAAAGAATGAATGAATGAATGAATGCATAAATAAATAAATAAACAAACAAACAGGATCACGTGAGCAGGACCAAAACCTAGCACAGAGGGCTTAGAGAGTCAGGGAAGACATCCTCCATCACACTTATTGTCTATTCAGGCCAAGGGAACTAAACAGATTCAAATTTCTAAGTGATCAGAGGCTTGCTTTTAAGCTGGCTGTTGGAGATAGGGAATGAGTTTTCCAAAAGAAAAATAATGGGTAAAAGTGGAAGTAGTGAGAAATGAAAATTTAGCAGAGGTAAGGGATGGAAAGGGAAATCTAGAAAGCATTAACAACCTTGATGGCAGACTGGAAGCCCTCAAAGTCATCTTTCCTCACCTTGCAGTCCTCAGCTCCAAAAAACCAACTGCACACTATGAATGGACTTACATAGGACTGATTCATGCTAACCAAAGTCACACAAATTTATCAAAGTGTCAGATAGTTTTAATTTAGAAATCTGTATTTCTGGCACTAGAAAATCTCATTCATATTCTTTTAGGTAGCAGTTCAAAAGAATCCAATTATCAGATGCTTTATAAACAGAGCAAAGAAAATGGATAGGCAGTTTAATTAGCCATAGAACGTGGATGATCTTTTGTGTAGAAATGGATATATTTAGAAAAGAATGGTCACATTACTCTTTTGAGGTCAATAGCATTGGAAGAGCCCTGATAGTTTACTCTTCACCTTAGGATTTTGTTTCCCTTCATTGAAAGGCAACCTCAGTTTACCTTTACACTTGAGCAGTTGCTCCTCATCTGCCTGCTGAGGAAATACCTTCATCCTCCATGTTGTGCAAATGATCCCATGGGTGTTGATGACTTTAGTTGATTTGTGCTTCACTTGTTCCTGGTATCTGTACTCAAATTTGAAGGGCATATAATGAGTGCCTACTTTTCAGAATCTGACTAGTCAGGGCCTTTTCTCACCAACTGAGTGTCACCCTGATTCTCTTGTCCATTTATTTATTCATAATCAATTTGTGGAACACTTGTCCTAATAGAGAATAACAAAATGGCATATTTCCTCTTCTCAGTAAAATCAGTCTAATAGAGTACAGACATATAAGTGGCTATTGAAATATTGTACTCACTGTTGCAGGGGGATAAATCAAGGTGATGGGTTGTGGATGAAAGGAGCCTTGGATGTCTAGGGAAGGCTTCCTGGAAGCGAACTTGATGATAGATTGGGTAAGCATTTGCTCGATGATAATCATTGAAGGCGAGTGAGACTGTGAGCCCATTCTAGCATATACAACTGCAGGTGCAGGCCAAGAGGTCTGAGAGAATCCAGAACATTCCAAGGCTCCTCAGTATTCTGCAAGTATAAAATAGAGAAAATAGAGGCCATGTGGAAAGTAAGCTTGAACTTGGAGAGGTAAGTAAGGGACAGATCAGGAAAGGTATTGTATTCTCTGAAAACAAAATAGTTAAAAGATTACATATATGCACAAGTGGTAGAAAGTGGCACAAAGGCACTGAATTAGGTGGTAGAAAGTCAGTGAATTATTCTGAATAACATATTAGAAGATATCTAGCGGTAGGTCAATTTGCATAGATTATTGTTGTTATGTAGCACATGGGCCAAGTTTGACATAGACCTGTGACAAGAAAGGTTGTATTTATTTCTCTTGGCAGTAGCAAAAGGAACTGTCACATTAACATTGCCTGTTGTTGGGCAGGGCTTCAATTGTGAATATCTCTATCTGTCTGTATTTTATTTTCAGAATGTGACTAATCGGGGTCTAATAAGAATCTGACTAATCATAGTGTATAGGACCAACATACGCATGGACCTATGATATATACATACGTAAAATATAATTTGCCATTTTAACCATTTTAATTGTACAGTTCAGTGGCATTGCCTTTGAAAGCACTGTGTCACTATCACCACTGCGTTTTTCTGAATTTGCCTTTACCTAAAAGATTTATAACCAACATTTTATAGCCATTAAGCAGTATCTCCCAATTGCCCCTCCTCCCAGCCCCTGGTGACTTCTAATTTACTTTCTGTATCTATGTTTTATCTCTTTAAAGTATTTCATATACAGTAGTTGGATTATTAGAATATTTGTCTTTTCGGTCTGGCTCCTGTCACTTAGTGAAATGCTTATTTTGTCCATGTTGTATAATATATCAGAATTTTATTCCTTTTTACAGCTGAATAATATTCCATTGTATGCATATATGTTGTATTCCCATCTGTTCTTAGACATGAGAGTTGTTTCCACATTTGGCTATTGTGAATAAGATCACCACCGTGAACATGGGCCTACAAGTTTGTCTTTGAGTCCCTGTTAGCAAATATTTTCCATGTATGCCTGGGAGTAGAATTGGTGAGTAATATAATAATTCTGCAGTTTGAGTAACTGTAAACTGCTTTATACAGTAACTGCAACATTTTATATTCCTACTGTCAATATCTAAGGGTTCTAATTGCTCCATATCCTCAATAACAGTTTTCAAGTTTTCAAAAACTATTGCATTTCTAGTGTGTGTGAGGTAGAATATTGCTGTGGTTTAATACATAATGGTTTCAGAATATGCAAAATGATTTCTAATAATACGAGGCTTTGAAGATATTTTTTGTGCATGAGGCTGCTTAGCATATCTATTTCTTTTGTCATGGAAAAAGACATTTGATCATGCTCTTTCCAAGGTGAGCAATATGAAAATTCTTTTGTTCTGACACAACTTCAGTACACTCAGGCTCAGTCTGCTGCCCTGGAGTCCTTGGCCTCATTGGGATACCCAGCTATGTGAATCCACTCTTTTCCCTGGCTCAGATGCCACTCATCTCCAGGCTGAATTAGGGTGTCTCTAATGTCCCCCACTTATGTCCCATTCTGTCTCCTTGCTCCTTCTAAGTGTTGAAGGCCATAGAGTCTTTTGATTTAGACCACAGATGTCAGAATCAGAGGTAGGTTTGGGTCCCAGCTCTAAGAATGCTACTACTGCAACCTTGGACAAATCATTTAACTTCATTGGGCCCATTTTCTTACCTAAAAAATACAAAAAACAATGCCTGCCTGATGGCTGCTGTGATCAGAAGGGCTGTCACACTCTTACTATGTTGCTCAGCACATACACCCCGCTTGCTTCTCATTAATTAGAGTCTTACCATACTTCCTGTAACCCTCTTTGTAAAAACCTGATTATGGACCATCTTTGCTTGAATCATTTCAAGGTTCTGCTCTCTCAAAGCAAAATTCAAACTGTTTGACCTTCCCTCTGAGGCCCCTGGCAGCCACAGCTGCCAGCTTGGTAGCAGGTTGCAGTTTTGTCCAATGTATGCAAGTGCTCTAAGGGAGATACGAAATCCCACAAGATGTTACTGTTAATGAGGCTTCTCTAGATAAATGCTCTTTCCAATACTATGGCTATGAAGAATGTAAAATCTAGTAAGGGGACTTGTAATCTCTCTACATTTTCCAGACAGGACTTAAGAAATTTGGATTCCTCCTGTCATTGATTTCCAATGGAGTTCAACCTTCTCCCTTGACATATGGAGCCGCTCATAGTCCTGTGTCATCTTCGGAATTTCTAGTGAAATCTGAAACCAGAGCTACAAGAGAGATTACACTTTTTGCAAGGAAGTCAGGTTGCAAGTGACATTAGGTAGTGATTCAGAAATAAAAATTCAACAAAATAATGTAAAGTCATCAAGTATAGTCCATATTCTCTGTGAATATAGTCTATATTCTCTGACATTATTTCTAGGGTCCAGATTGAGACTCAGAATTTTGTCTTCTTATCTTCAAAGAAAATGTATCAATATATTCATTCACTGTTCATAACCCACTTCCTTGACTCTGATCTTATTTAAAGATTAAAGATTTTAATTAAAGCTACAAATGCAATGGAATTGTTTTGAAAAGAAAATCATGGAAAGAGGAAGTATGTAGAGCAAAATTATAGAAAAAGCATATACTAAGTGTTCTTTTAAAAACAGAACTAAAGCTTAGTTCTGAACTTCTCAATAGTTACAGCAAAACAAAAATTAATAGCCACTGAATACTACCTTGAGATATCTTAATTTTAGTACTTTGAAATTACTTAGACAAAAAATTTAAAGAAAATGTAGCAAACATAGGCATCCATGCTGTTCTTTTGTCTTGGTTCCAGATTTGAGCTGAAGTTGGATGTACCCCTGGAGTTGAAAATGCACCTTTATTCCTGAGTTTGAAAGATCCAGGTTGCATATATTGTTCCATGTTTTCAGTTGTTTTGAAAAATTTTCTCCCTAAGATCTTTTCTTATACTAAAGAACAAAACCTCCACAAGAGAGACATGGCTTGTTAAATGCTATCATAGATAGATCAATCGATTGATTGATAGATAGATAGATAGATAGATAGATAGATACATAGATACATAGATAGATAAATAATTATTGCCCTATGTATTTAACAAGGGTATAACTGAGGCTTAGAGAATTAAGAGAATTATCACCTGCTTGCGGGTAAAACTGGAAAAGCCCCAAGAGTCTCTCTGGCTTCATTTCCTCCCTTGCATGATGCTCCAGCAATTATTTCTTGGTGTCTTAGTTGAAACTGCTATAATGAAAATACTATAGACTAGGTGTTTTATGAGCAATGGAAATTTATTTCTCACAATTCTACAGGTTGCAAGTCTGAGATCAAGGTTGAAATCTGACCAAGTTCTAGTCCTGTCCTGTCAATGGCTAACCTCAAGTTATATCCTCGCATGTGCTAAGAGAGCTCTATTCTCCTCACCCACTTCTAAGGGCATTTGTTCCCTTTGCCAGGGTTCTATCTGCATGAACTAGGTGAGGTTTCAGCGTGTGAATTCTGTGGAAGAGGCACAAACATTCAGTTAACAGTTACACCATGCCTCAAATGGATGCAAATATCCAGGACAATATGCAGCAGATCACTGAACTGGGTGTGACTGTTGGTTTGGCAGTCAGTGCCTGTGTATCATAATAACATAGTGGCACCCAATGTAATGTTCTACTTTTCCTTGGGCTGAGACCCAATTTCACTTTATGGAGTGAATGTTGTTAAGTGTTTGTAATAAAGATTCAAACTGTGGTGATTGAGAGCTAGGAATAGAGAATTCCGTTCTCTGCTAGGATGTTTTGTGTAATGTATGCTCTCTTCAGTGCAGATTTATGACCGGCATAATGACAACTTTTTAAAAATCCTTGATTTTATTTTTTGGAACTAGATGTTTCATTGTATTGTGTCACTAAAAGTTTATTTGTGACTTATAAATATTCCATGGTGAATATTTATATACCTGTGCAAAGCTCCCCAATGCCTCCAGGTAGGGTCAGTCATCCACAGATATCACGGGGAACCTTAGAGAGAGAAAGGAAGGAGGCTGAGACTGATTCATTAAAACATGGGCATAGGGTGGACATGAAAGAAGTATCACATCTGCACATCTCTCTTCCATTCCTATTGTGCACATATTCCAGCAAAGCAAGCTCTGATCCAAAAAGACAGCCAGAGAGTAGGTGTTGAGTAGACTGAGAATAACCATGAAGGAGAGCCTCAGATTGTGAAGAAAGTCAGGAATCCCATCTTCTCTTAGCCACAGAGATTTCTGTGTCCTTCCCTGCTCCTCCTTGTCTATCCAAGTACAACGTGCCACCATGTAGCTTGGATTACCTCTGCACAGTAAGCTCCTTGGGAGAAAGATTTGTGTCTTTGGCTTTGGCTTATAGTAGTCAAAGACTACACTAATATTTTAAAATAATGTGGAATTTCAAGGTCAACCTATTACCTACTTGCTATATAATTAGTATTTTGATCATTTCTTTCTGACTCTGCCTGTCTCTTCATCTCTGTCTCTGCCTCTGGCTGATGAATTAATGCACTGATTCCATACCTTGTGACATAATGCTTAACATGTGACTCTTGTTATAATAACATTATTAATAATGAGAGGTGCTACCCCATGTTTCACAAGCTGTATGGAGGGGCCTGCTGCTCAGCTCAGTTGTTTAAGTGCCTGCTCAGACAAATACAGTCAGGCGCAGGAGACTGGGGTTTGATCCCCAGCTGCCCAAGCCTTACCTGACCTGACCTTAAGGCAGCCTGAACAAGGCCAAAAAAAAAAAAAAAAAAAACCCTTCCCAACTTTAGAGCTGGCTAAAAACCTCAGTGGATTAAAGCACCTGCAAGCAGGTGCCAACGCTGGGGATTTGATCCCCCGGCCTGCCATGCCAGCCCCATCCTCGTGGTACACTGAGATGGCAATTGAGACTGGACCTGTTGGCACATATCTGTAATCCCAGCTCTTGGGAGGCTGTAAACAGGCAGATCACTAAGAGTCCAATCTTGTAGTGAGACTCTGAACACCCTGTAGGCCCTTCCCTAAAATACAAAAAAAAAAAAAAGTTTCACAAGCTATACACAAATTTTTTTTCTCTGTTATGAAAATTGTTCTTGTGTGAGATATAATGATTTGTACTTTGAAGATTTTAATAATCCTCAATAAAATATTTTGGAGAAACAAAACTGTCATGTCTAGCAAACAAAACAGAAGTAAAGTAACTCAAACCCTTGTTTCTGGGTTATCAACTCCATTTTAGGCAAATTAAATAGCTGTGTGAGAGCAAAACTTGTCCTAAATTTATTCAGCGTTTTTTCCTTCCTTCCGTCTTTGAAGAGGAAGATAAACAACAGAACTTCTCAAGTGTTTTCCAATTCTATGATGACTTCATTGCCTGTTACTTGCTAGCATTCACACTGTCAGATCCAAGTAATTCAGAGAAGCATTTCTATGACTTCATTTTTAAGAAGTCATAGTCAATGACTAATCATAGTCAGTTGTAGTTTAGAAGAAACATTTTCATGAAAATGTCAATGAAAAAGAAGTCAAAGTTGATAAATACAATTCTATAGGATATGCTCCATCAAGTTTTGTCATAAATTTTTTTCAGATGCCGCTCTTGAGAGGACTTCACCTACCAAGTAAAGTTTCCAGTATAGTTTGCATATTCTGTGACTTCTGTTGCCTTGAATTGCTAAGATGCTTTACTGCTAACCACACAGAATCCCAAAGCAGCAGCTCCACAGAACTGGTCGGTAGCATGGAGTGGATGGTGAGGGACTGCAGAGGTATCTCCTTGATCCCTCTCTGGTCCTTCTTTTCTCTAGCACTTTAGTAGAATGCTTGCTGAAACATGATGCCAGCTCAGTGGCTGATGTCACTGTGTGCCTGGAGGACCCCAGGTCCGAGGGCATGCACCATTTTATTTCTCAGTTATGAGCTGGCAGGGAATTTAAGAGAAAGGGAAGAAACATCTTTTCAGCCTAATGAGTATCCTGCTTTAGAAAAGCATGGAAGTCACTAACGATTGTCATGTAACTCTAAGAGAATGTTTCCTCTAACTACTTTTCTTATTACCAAAAAAAAGCCAGCATCTTCTGAAAATGGTTTAAAACTTTGAGATAATAAATTACAGGTGCCAATGTTTTAGGATTCCTCTTTTTTCTTCTGGGTATCAGAAAGACAGACAGTAATGATCAGAGTTTTGCATTTAATGATGCTCTAATTTACTGGTTAAAACATTGCATTGATGCCCTGATGTTTTCATTGTGCCTTAATGAAGCTCTTTCAAGAGGGAAAGCATTCCTTAGAACTCTTGTTCTAAACCAGCACTGCTCCATATTCCTCCACTTAAAAACATGATTTTAAAGACTTGTTTCATTGCATATTTTACTTAGATTTATTGAGAACTTCTTGAACATGTAAAAGAAGATCACAAAAAAAAGTCCAATGAATAATTTAGGAAGCCACTCAAAGTGATTGGATAGCTCTTACAATTGACTTTTGGAAAAGGCAGAGCTCTTTTAAATATTGCATGACATAAAACAAGATTTCTTTTCAAAAGCTAGTTCATTATTAGTGTGTCTTGGGCTCTAGGAATAGCAACAGCAGGGAAAAGCTGTTGCTTTGGTTTCCCAGATTGCCTTCAGCCAGGGTAGGGCCTGCAGCTGCACGCTGGTGGTTGGTCTGAGAAAAGAAGAGGATGTGGCACGCTCAGGGAACATGATTTCCAGCCAATATCAGCAAAACATAGGGGGGGAGAAGTGCATTCTATGTGTTTTGAAGGCTGTGACTGCTAGAAAGCTCTACAGCTGCTCACAACCTCAGAAGACAGTCTGAATTATGTTCTTACCTGTACTTAGACCCACTTTCCCTCCCCACCACTCCCAGAGAAGCTAAGCCTAAAAGGATGCTTAGATTCAGAGGCCCAAAAAACAGTGGGTCATAGTGAACTGACCTAAGTTACTACATTGGCAATATCAAGTGGTGGTCAAAGTGAGGGTTACTGAGACTCTCACACCCTGTTGGTGCAATTATAGATTGGTGTCACCACTTGAAGAAACAATGGAAGTTTCCTTCCAACCCAGCACTTCTACCTTATTATGTTTAATAGAAAGTAAGTGCAAGAGTACTTACTGCCAAAAAGCACAGGCATTCCCATAGTGATGGGAAATTGATATGATGCAGTTATAGAGATGCACTAAAATCCACACTTAGCTCAACATCCAGGGCCCTTAGCATGCACTGAGTACAAAAAAAGGTGAAAAGATATATGTACATAATTTTTTGAGATGCCATATAGTTTTGGTGGTTACGTTTACATACAATTGCACATACACAGGAGGGTATGTACTCATGCAGTGTCTAGAAAGAGAAAACCTAATTTTTACCTGCAGAGAAAGAGGATGTACCAGGGAAGGAGGATTCTCTGAAAGGTTCTCTCAAATTAAATTATATGCTCATGTAGTAATGGTCTAGTTTAATGTTTAAAATTAAAAGAAAAACATTCCATAGCATACAGTGGGGCTGGGAAGTTTTGGAGGCCACAGGAGGCTTTTGTGACAGGTAAATCATTGTCATATTCACAGACAGCTAGAGTATAGGAGATGGAAGTTGCTTCCATGGTCCCACCAGTGGGCTATGCTCACTCACCTTCCTTGCCCGTCTTCCTTCTGATCTGACTACGTATAAAATACTGGCAGGTGTTTACTTCACAGGTGTCTCCCATATATTAATTATGCATCTTTCTGTGAGATCTTCCTAGAAACCTTCATGGCTGAAGAACATTTTAGAGAAAGCCAAGAAGAGTATCAAGCAGGAGCTTGTTAGGATCATAAAACCATAGGTGCTGCTATAAAAAGATGACTTGCATAGCAGGAAAAAAAATCAAGCATTTGCATTTAGGTCAAACGAAGAACAGCCTCTGTTATGTTGGGTATTTTGGGAGCCCAAAGATATTGTTGATATATGTATATCATATATATATATATATATATATATATATATATATATATATATATATATTTGTGTGTGTGTGTGTGTGTGTGTGTGTGTGTGTAGTTTCCAAACAGCACACCTGTGGTTAATCTGCCAATCATCACTTGGTAGCTTCTTCACATGCAGGAGATAAGTTGCTTCTCACAAGTTTTTCTTCCCATAGTTTTGCAGCATTTGCAGCAATTCTCAACTTAAATCATATTTCCAGGTGACAACATAGCTAGTCTTGAGATAAGATGTTCTTGCTAGCAAGTTTTGGTGGTAGAACCTACTTGGATACTGTTAGATCTGAAGTTCTTTCTAGTCTCAGTAACTCCATATTGAACTAGTTTTGCAATGTCTGGCTTATATAAAGTGAAGATACCAAAAGAAAAATCAATAGAATCCAACTCTTTGAGCTAAATTAATTTAATCTTACAATGCTAGAAATAATGTCCATTGTGTTGGATGCTTCAAATTAGATTATTAATCAGTGGGTGTGTCTATTGCCTGAAATCTATATTGACCTTTTATCCCCATTTATTCTTTGGTTCATGCAAACACTTCATAGGAAGAAAAAATTAGCCTGTCCAACTCATTGATATCTGTGGTAAAGCAATGTATTTTGTATTCTTTAATTCAGGAACGTAGCCTTTGTTAATGTATACTGAACATAATATTGCCATCTGAGGTTGGACCTGGGACTTTCACACTACTTCTCTTGCTGTTTTCCATAGAAAATTCATCATGTTTGGCCATACACAGAGGTCATGTATGATGCATACTTTTACGACATTTATATCAGGTGTTAGACTTGTCTCCTAAAACATTTTGTTCCATCAGTAGAATAACAAATCTTTGGGTTTGAATTAAAAGCTATTTTAGGGCTGGCCACATAGCTCAGCAGAGTAAGATGACTGCTTAGGCAGATGCCGTAACCAGAATTTGATCCCTAGAGTGCTGTGCTAGTCCTGCCCCCAGGGCGCACTGCGACTGATACTGAGACTGGGCATTGTGACTCGTACCTATAATTCCAGTGTTTTGGAGGCTGAAAACAGAAGGATCACTACGAGTTCTATCTGTGTAGTGAGACCCTATAGACCCAGTACTAAATACATAAAAAAGAAATATGAATGAGTAAGAACTTATAAAATTTTACACAATGATTATTATAGCATAGTTTGGAGTAATGAGTTTCACATGATCATGCTAAAAGAATGACTTTTAGTATTTTAAAACTATGATGATGAGTGAGAAAGCACTTTAGTAGTTAGTGCACTTCAAATTTTCATTATATTAGTTTCCCCTTCTTCAACTGTTAAGATCCTTCTCAAGAGAGCAGGTGGCCACCTTGTTTATACCTTTGGGTGGATGGATACATTTCCGTTCCATTTCCTTTCCAGCTGCGTCCTCCTTAGAGGCAAACTTTCATACCTAAGAGTTACCGTACTAGTTACAACCTCTGACTGTTAATCATGTTTTTAACTGTGTACTCTGATGTTTCATTAGCACATATTTATAGGACCTGATGTTTACCTTGCCCGGGTGCAACTGGTGCATGTGCAGAACCCTTACTTCCTTTTTGCCTTTCCTCCCTCCCCTCTCCATTTCCTGATCCCTTTCCCATGGACAAAAATATAGCTCCCTTTCCCTATTATCCTTTATTTTGCTCTTTATTTATAGCTTGAGATTCTCAAATAAGGGAGACCATGTGCCATTTAAGCTTGTGTGTCTGATTTATTTCAGTTAACATTACAGTATCAAGATGCAGCTATTTTCCTAAAAATGACTCAAACTTATTTTTCCCTGAGCCAGAGTAGCACTCCACCATGTGTAAATACATTTTCTTTATCCATTCATGCTCTGATGGAAATATAGGCTGCCTCTAAGATTCAAATATTATGAGTTGTGCTATTATAATTATGGGTATGCATATCACTGAGTATAATGTTTTTAACTCTCTCAAGAAGATACTTAAATGGTTGTATACAGTGGTTGTATAGTCCCGCCAATAAGGTAAAAGGGTTCTTCTTCACCCACAGACTCATCAGTGTTTATTATTTGCCACTGAATGATGGCCATTCTTTCTCAGTGAAGATAGACTTCTAGTGTTGTTGTAATTTGCCTTTCTCCAAAGTCCAGTGAGGGTTAGCAAGATAGCTCAGTGATCTAAAATGCCTATTTAGGAAAGCTTAGGCAGGTACAGGGGACAGTGATTAGATCCCCACCACCACCTGCCACACCAGGCTTGCCCTCAGGGTGGACTGAGCCAACCTGCAGGTCTGCAACAACAAGCATTTCCTTGTGTATTTACCAGGCATTTGTACTTCTATTAACTGTTCATTTCACTTACCCACTTTTTGATTGGATTTTTGTATTTTGGGGCATCTAATTTTTTTTAGTTATTTATGTACTACACCTATTATTCTTGTGTCTGAGGAGTAGCTGGAAAATGTCCCTATTCTGCAAGTTTTCTTTTTACTCTGTTTTTCTCTGTGCAGAAACCTTTTAATTTGATGCGATCCAATTTGTTGATTCTCTGTACTATTTGCTGTGCAACCAGGGTTCTGTTCAGAATGTCCTTGTCCATGACTGTGTCTTCAGGAGTTTAATCTATTTATCTTCCAGCAAGTTATTTCTGTTTTAACACCTAGTTCCATGATCCATTTTGTTTTAGTTGAGTATGTGATGATAGATACGGATCTAGATTCATTCTTCTGCACATGAATGGCCTATTTTTCCAACACTTTGTCTTTTTGTGCTGTCTCCAGCTCATTACCTTTTTCCTCAAGTGCAACAATTCAAACTGCACACAGTGTTCTGTGTACATAGCACTCTCATTCTCCAAAATCCTGGGATAGTATCTTGTACTTTTCTGGTGGTAGAACATTTTGTTGGCAATCTTTCTAGATAATAGCATATTGAGTTAGTGTCTTCACATATACTTTGTGATGTCATCCAGGCTTCTTTTCTAGTTGGTGTCTGAGAGAAAACTCATCAAGCAACCAGTAGAATGTGAATTATTTCTTCAAGAAAAATAAATATTTTTACTAATAGTGAAATCTGCCTGTCTGTTGACCTTTTGCCAGCCACAACTTCAGAAGTTGGTTCTGCAAAGCTCTTCCCATGTTGTGATGCTTCTGGTGCTCATAGTTCATATGAGGTGCAAGTGCTCTTGTCATTTACACAGTTAAAGACTTCAAACTGTACTCATTCCAGAAGATATCAGAACTTAGATGAACCCATTTATTCCTCTCCATATTTTGCTGCCTCTAAACTCATCTCCTTAAAATACCAAACATTGACCAATGTCATGGCAACTTTTTTTCAAAATAGTTTGATGTAGAATATTGGAAACTTTATCAAATAAAAATATTTGAAACATCTAAAATATCTCATACTTATGTGCAAGATACAAAACATAATGATTAAATGAACGTGTATGTACTTAATATTCAGCTGAAGAGAAAGGAGGTTGCTGGTTAACTGTCTGATTTTCCCGGATTGTATTTTTCTTTCCTCCCCAACTGAATCCAACACTTATCACTGCTCTGCTTCTCTCTAGGCTTTATTGTATAGATTATTTCTCTAATCGTAATGGACAATATTGTTTGGCTTTTTCTTTTATGAAATTTTTATGCAAACACTTATTCTAGGATATGTTTTACTACTGAACCTTATGCCTAATTTATGATGATGCTGATCAATTGTTTTTGATCGTTCCATGGTATTTCAGTG